>LR752707.1:0-44372 GCA_902729485.2 Mus minutoides
GAAAAAAGACAGCCTTTTCAACAAATGGTGCTGGCACAACTGGCAGCTATCATGTAGAAGACTGGGAATTGATCCATTCTTATCTCCTTGTACTAAGGTCAAGTCTAAGTGGTTGAAGGACCTCCACATAAAACCAGAGACACTGAAACTTATAGAGGAGAAAGTGGGGAAAAGCCTCAATTATTATTTTTAACTAGATGAAAATATATACAATTATGAAAATAGACAAACATCCATTCTATGTTTTTTATTATGGTGTTTAAGACAAAGACAATTATATTATACAGCCATTACAAATGTTCATCAATAACAGAGGACACAGACACAATTAGTTATTGACCTTGGAAAGCCAAATTTACTGCATATTTATTCTATAAGCATTGCTGACAATCATTTATTTCAACCTGCCACAGTATTTTAGTAAACAATATTTGAAGACTGTGGATTAACTGTAATTTTTTTAAATTGGGGATTCATGTAATGGTTTAATTTCATTCTTTTTTTGGACTTGAAGGGCTTTTTAATTTACTGGACAACTCTGTTTCTTCTTATAAATGCAGTAAATAATTTTCCAGAGTAAATGGTTCTTTTTATTATCTTAACTTGTTCTTCATGGTATAATTCTGAAAAATGCAATAAGGTAAGCAACACAAACAGATTGACCTCCTTTCATAACATTAAGTGCTTCTCATTGAAAGGATGTTATGATCCAAAGTCTTATAAACTGTTTTGTAGTCAAGTGAAGTGTGAGCTATGACTGTGGAAGCAAGAGGCAGCCATTTATCCTCACTCTCTATAGTCATCCTTTCTAGACACAGTTCTTTAAGGTTAACAACACTGTTTCTAGCCAGTTAATTTATCCTCTTTGTAGTAATATATCTTTCAGGTTTGTAATGTGCATTAAGATTGATAATACTTTATCTTGTCCTAAGTTATTTATGTGCATAATTGGAGGTTATGAACTCATCATTTACTACTACTATATCTCTACTGATGACAAATTATGAAGCAACCCACTTTGATATCTTAAATGAAAGACTTTGATAAATAAACATGTTTCTTAAATGCAACTTTCAATGAAGATCTGTATGATTCTCTTTAATAACTGGTAACAGGATGAATAGACTTTTTATAGCAACAGTTCTTAAAAGTAGAATGATCAACTTTTAAATGATCAACTATTAAAATTCTTGTCATCAATAGATGTTAGATGATTCAGAAATCCTTCTTTTTTAGTTTTAAACATGTTTGAAATACTAGTGTATCTTGATTTTTGAAAAAGATAAAAGTCAGAAACAAACTCTGACCCATAATTGTTCCTGTCTGAAAGAACTGCAGGGAGGAAAATGGAGAAAAGCCTGAGGAAAAGAAGGTCAAGTGACAGGCTCAAAGTGGGATCCAGCTAAAGGGGAGGCCACAAGGCCTCCCACTATTACTCAGGCTACAGAGTGCTCACAAAAAGGGACCTGTCATGACTGCCTTCTGAAAGACCCAACAAGCAGCTGAAAAGAGTTAGATGCAAATATTTGCACCCAACTAATGGACAGAAGCTGTCGATCCCTGCAGTTAAATTAGGAAAAAGCTGGAAGAAGCTGAGGAGGGGGGTGACCTGTAGGAGAACTCTCAGTCTCAACTAACCTGGACCCCTGAGATCTCTCAAACAGTGGACCACCAACCAGAAAGCATACACCAGCTGATATGATGTGCCCAACACATGTACAGCAGGAGACAACCAGGTCTGGGTTCAGTCAGAGAAGATGCACCTAACCCTCAAGATACAGGAGGCCCCTGGGAGTTTAGAGGTCTGGTCGGATGGGGCATGAGGGGGAACATTCTCATGGAGACATGGGGACAAGGAGGAGGTAGGGGATGGGGAACAGTCAGAGAGTGGAGCAGAAGGAGAATAAAATCTGGAATGAAAAAACAAAGAAAAAGAAAACAATTTTATATAAGCATAGTAAAAATAATTCTTTGTTAAAAAATAAGGAATGTGAATTGCAGTAAAATGGTCTGAGTTTATAAACCATCTTTGTTGTAAATAATTTTAAATCTCAGTGCTTAAATTGGTAACTGACATAAAAAAAAGGAGACCATGAGTTTAAGAAAGAACAAAAAGGGATGTATGGGAGGGCTTGGGGGAAGAAAAGGTAAAGGAGAAATGTTGTAATTAAAACACAAATTTAAAACTTAAAATAAAATATAAGATGAACATACAAAAATAACAATTTAAAAAATAAGACTAAATGTGTCTTTACAGAAAAGTAACATGACAAAAGTAGAAACTTGCCACAAAGTTCTCAAGACTGGATAATTCTTAGGTGGTTTAATGATTATTTCTCTAAAAATTGTGACTTAAATTAATTTTCATTTCATTGTAATTAAACATCATATTTATACAACAAATAATACATGACTATTATTAAGAACTAACACCCTATGGTATAATTTGAGTGTTAGTGACCTAAATGATTGCAAAAGAAGTAGTGAACAAATTTAAAATATTTCAGAAGTTTAGTTAACTCTATCTAGTCTCTACTTCTGAGTAGAATAAACATGCTGAATATATATATATATATTTGTTTTTTTAGGGTGATGGACTCTGTGAAAGGAGGATCAGGAGGGAAGAAGTATTTGGGTTGTAAATAAATAAATAAATACTAAAAAAGAAAAAGATCCAGGGATCAGTCATCATGAGTAGTGTCTGCCATTCCAGCACTGAGAAGGTGGAGACAGGTGAATCTTGAGTTTGAGCCCAGCCTGGGCTATGTAGAAAGACCCTGTCTTGAAGAAAAAGGAAAGAAAAAAGAAAAGAAAATGACTAGGACAAAGCTAAATGGTAGAGAACAGGGCTAGCAGGTGAGAGACTCTAGGTTTAGCTTCTAGCCCCAACAAAACACACACACACACACACACACACACACACACACACACACACACACACACACCCCAGGCATAGAGTGTGTGTGCATACCTTAATGTCAAGACAGCTTAGGCTACATAGCTCCCCTCCATCACATAAAAAGGAAAAAAAGTGAGCACAAATTTAATAAGTAAAGCAACATACAGGTGTGAGAGATGGTTCAGTGGTTAAAGCACTTGCTATATAAGGATCTGAGTTTTCTTCCTTCCTTCCTTTCTTCCTTCCTTACTTCCTTTTTTTTCAAATTTTTTATTAGATATTTTCTTAATTTACATTTCAAATGCTATCCCAAAAGTTCCCTCCCCCCTCCCACCACCCTGTTCCCCCACCACCACCTCTTGGTCCTGGCATTCCCTTCTATTGGGGCATATAAAGATTGCAATACCAAGGGGCCTCTCCTCCCAATGATGGCAGACTAGGCCATCTTCTGCTACATATGGAGCTAAAGACACGAGTTCTGGGGGTTCTGGTTAGTTCATATTGTTGTTCCTCTTCTAGGGTTGCAGACCCCTTCAGCTCCTGGGGTTCTATCTCTAGCTTCTCCAATGTGGGCCCTGTGCTCCATCTTATAGATGACTGTGATCATCCACTTCTGTACGAGACAGCTATATCAGGGTCCCTTCAGTAAACACTTGCTGTCCTATGCAATAGTGTCTGAGTTTATTTAGTGACAGATTATGGGATGGATCCCCCGGTGGGTCAGTCTCTGTATGGTCCATCCTTTCATCTTAGCGCTAAACTTTGTCTCTGTAACTCCTTTCATGGGTATTTTGTTTCCTATTCAAAGGAGGAATGAAGTATCCACGAGCTGGTCTTTCTTCTTGATTTTCTTGTGTTTTGCACATTTTATCTTGAGTATTCTAAGTTTCTGGGCTAATATCCATTTATCAGTGAGCTCATATCCAATGACTTCTTTTGTGATTGGGTTACCTCAGTAAGGATTATGTTCTCCAGATACATCCATTTGCCCAAGAATTTCATAAATTCATTTTTTAAATAGCAGAATAGTACTCCATTGTGTAAATGTACCATATTTTCTGTATCCATTCCTCTGTTGAAGGAGATCTGGGTTC
This sequence comes from Mus minutoides, assembly GCA_902729485.2. Classification (NCBI taxonomy): domain Eukaryota; kingdom Metazoa; phylum Chordata; class Mammalia; order Rodentia; family Muridae; genus Mus; species Mus minutoides. The sequence continues at coordinate 3,994 of LR752707.1, forward strand.
TTTCCAGCTTCTAGCTATTATAAATAAGGCTGCTATGAACATAGTGGAGCATGTGTCCTTTTTACCAGTTGAAATATCTTCTGGGTATATGCCCAGGAGAGGTATTGCTGGATCCTCTGGTAGTACTATGTCCAATTTTCTGAGAAAAGGCCAGACTGACTTCCAGAGTGGTTGTACAACCTTGCAATCCCACCAGCAATGAAGGAGTGTTCCTCTTTCTCCACATCCTTGCCAGCATAATTTTGATGAAGCCTGGACCTGTAAATACACTCTAGATTATGCTGGCAAGAAAGAGGAACACTCCTCCATTGTTGGTAGTATTGCAAGCTGGTACAACCACTCTGGAAATCAGTGTTGTGGTTTCTTAGAAAACTGGACATAGTATTACCCAAGGACCCAGCTATAGCACTCCTGAGCATATACCCAAAAGATGCTCCAACATATAACAAGAACACATGTTACACTCTGTTCATAGCAGCCTTATTTATAATATCCAGAAGCTGGAAAGAACCCAGATGTCCCTCAACAGAAGAATGGATACAAAAAAATGTAGTATATTTACACAATGGAGTACTACTCAGCTATTAAAAACAATGACTTCATGATATACTTAGGCAAATGAGTGGAAATAGAAAATATCATCTTTAGTGAGGTAACCCAGTCACAAAAATGCACACATGGTATGCACTCACAGATAAGTGTATATTAGTCCAAAACTCAGAATACCCAAAATACAGACTACATGAAGCTCAACAATAAGGAAGACCAAAGTGTGGGTTCTTTGGTCCTTCTTAGAAGAGAGAATAAAATACTCACTGCAACAAATAATGAGACAAGGTGTGAAGCAGAAACTGAAGGAAAGGTCATCCAGAGACTGTCCCACCTGGGGTACCATTCCATATACACTCACCAAACACAGATACATCTTGTGGATGCCAAGAAATGTTTGCTGAAAGGAGCCAGATGTAGCTGTCTCTTGAGAGTTTCTGCCAGAGCCTGACATATACAGAAGCAGATGCTATCAGCCAACCATTGATTTAATCATGGGGTCCCCAATGGAGGAGCTATATAGAGGACTGAAGGAGGTGAAGGAGTTTGATCTATAACCATTGTTTTACACAACACTGTACTTAAAATGGATTAAAGACTTTCACATAAACCCAAATACTCTGGACCTAGTAGAAGAGAAACTGGAAAATATTCTTGAACTCACAAACATAGGAGAATGCCTCCTAAAATAATACATGGAAATGTTTTGTTGTTGATGTTGGTTTTGTTTTTGCCAACTCCACATCTACTAAAAGGCTATTTTCCAAAATCTATGAAGAACTCAGCAATAGATAACAAATAATCAAATAATCCATTAAAATAGGAGCACAGATCTAAATGGAGAAAATTTTAAATTCATGAAACTCAAATGATTGAGAAACAAGGGGATGTTCAGCATTCTTAGTCATTAGGGAAATGCAAGTCAAAACAACTTTGAGATTTCATCTTACAACTGTCATGATGCTTAAGATCAAGAATGTGGAATCAAACAAACTCTTATCCATTGCTGGTGAAACTACAAACTTTGACAGCCACCGTGGAAATTAATAAGGCAGTTCCTCAGAACATTGGAAATCAATCCACCTCAAGATTAGGTATACTATCTTAGGCATAGAATCAAATGACAATCCATCCTACTCTAAGGACACATGCTCATCCAGATTCATTGCTGAACTATTCATAACAGTCAGTAATTGGATACAACATAGATGTTTTTCCCCAGAAGAATGGATAAAGAAAATGTAGCATGTTTACACAATGGAGGATTATTCAGCTATTAGAAAAATAGTGTCACAGAATTGTCAGGCAATCAAGTGGAACTAGACAAAAATCATTCTGGGTGGAATAACCCAGACTAGAAAGATAAACATGGTATAGATTCACTTTTAAGAAAATATTAGCAGTTAAATAAATGATAACTGAGCTACAGTCTAGAAACCCAGAGAATTTAGATAAAGAGTAAGGGTCTAGGTCATGGGGATGGGCACATAGTTCTTCCTAGGTGGACTGTGAGTAGGTTTATGGGAAAGCGAGGAACAGATGACAAGAAGGAGGGGACATGGGGTTGAAGGAAGTAATGTGGGGAAAGCCATCTAAAAATGAGGGACATTTGAGGGATTGTACAAAAAAGTGATGTTTTGTAAACATCCTAAAAATATATCAGTATGACCCTAATCAGCTTTGTAATAATAAGGGAGGCAGAGTCCCAACTTCTATCAGTTGGTACCAATGGAGGCTTCAAACACTGGGACTGTCTTATGTCCAACAGAGTTGTTGGCCAAAAAGAGGCCCACAGAAATCAATAATATGTGAAAATGTGTGAAATTTTTATTCCAAATAGAAAATGAATATTGACCAGATGAATAATGTAAAGTAAGAGGCTGATAGTGCTCCTGGATGCCTTTTGATTAATGCATTTTTATATACCCTCCTCCTTTCCTACATCCCCACCCCTGAGTGTTCCCAAGGTTGATTATCTCAGTATGCTTTGTGTTTTAGATACATACATAATCTAAATGAGAGCATGATGTGCCCACATATTTTCAAAGTAATACTTTAGAATTTATACTTAAGAAAATGGTTAATAAAGATCACAAAGTGTTGATTCATAGCTGCAAAGAATAATATGCAATTTATAATACTTAGAATAATTTATTTGTAGTATAACAAATTAATTATTAGTAATTTTAAAAGCTTAGAATTTTGTGTTTAATGTAATGTAACATAATTAACAGACATCTCTTACTTCATTTTTATTGCCATTGAAATAGTTTTTATTGTGTTCCTTTAAGAAAATTTATTGTGGAAATAATCTAGTTTCTTAAAAGAAGTCAAATAAAAATATGGAAATGTATAATACACAATTGAAATAAATTAATACCTGAGTGAATTCTTAAGTACAATACAGTCAGGCATTCCATTAGATTTTTAAAAAGTCATATAAATATAGGAAATGTATAATATGAAATTGTGCTACATCCACTCCAGTAGTGACCCGTCTAACAGGCTGAAAAGTCTGGGCACGGTCCCAAGGTGAAAAGTTCATGGAAACTTAGTCTCCAGGAACCATGGCATCCTGTATAAAGAATGTTCCAATGTCCTTGCTTTAGTGGGTAAACAGATCTGTGTGCGTTCTCTTAATATTGCTTTATTATAAAGGCTCCTAAGGATTGATTTTTTGACATATAGCTAAGTTAGATTCTAGGCAGTCCTTGATCCAATTCTGGGCACAGATAGCAAAGTCACTACCCTACACAGAAATTTACCATTATCTAGGAAGAAGGAAGTTTGTGATGTAAGAAGGAAGCAAAGTAAATACTTAGAACCATAGATAGCTGAGTTACACCCAAACATAAGTATTTACCATGGCCTAGGGGGAAGGTGGACTATAGAATAGACTAGGATAGGAACTATGGCAAAGGCAGGAAGCCCTTGCCACTGACTTTTAAGATTAAGTGGACCTTAGGTCAAGCTGCTTTGGAATCCCAGTTGTTAACATTGAATTTTATCCCAGTTGGTTCAGGCCAGTCCTGCCAGTGTTTGAATTCCTCTGTTTTGTGTAAGAATTCAGTAACCTCTTTGTACCTTGCTGGTTTGTCACCTAACTTCCCTATTTTCTTCTATATAAAAAGTCTGATGCTCAATGTGAAAAATTACATTCAGATCCACACTCCCTTGTGTCTAGTTTGTTTGTCACCCCAATTCCCGCTGACTCTATGCCCACCTGCTGGAACCCCAGATTCCCATGGATTGAGGGGGGCCGACTAGGCCCGGTCTGTGGCAAAATTGGAAATAAATTAATCTCCTTGTAAGTTATTAACCATGCCCTAATCAGATATTAATTCATTGCTATTATTTATATTATTCCTTTACATTTTTCTACATTGTTTATGGACTTAGTTTCCTATAAAATGAATACAATCTAAAAATGTCCTTTTGAATTTTTAAGGTAGCTGTTATGTATAAAGTTTGACAAAAACATTACAATTGTCAGGAGCTATCCTTGGATTCTAAATTTATCAAGACTTCATGTTCATCCTGGGGTCTTGCTGCAAAGACCTTAGAGATAGTCTAAAGATAGAGATAAATACTTTATTCATAAACACTATTAATGAGATCTATTGAGAACTGTAAATAGAGAACACATTAAATTACATTCCCATTTTGCATAATTATAGCTAATTATAGTTATTAGACTAATGATCTTACTCATCAGAACAATGTAATTGTTACAGAGGTTAAGAAAACAAAACAAATTGATATCATTCTATTAGAATTCCTTCAAAACTCCCTAGATATGTATCTTCAATTTTCTCATGGGCCATTTTTTTTTTCAGCTAATACTTTGATTATATGGAGTGTCATTCTCTACCAATTCTTCCCAGATTCAATTTTGGACCTTTTTACTTTGGGTTCTACAGCTTCCATTAATTTCATGTAGATCAAAAGCTTAATTACCTGATATACAGTGACTATTTCCAAATCTTTTATTTTGAATATTTCCTTTATGATTTTTCTCCAAGGTCTTCCTTTTCTGAAATGTCCAAATTAATAAAATATATTATCTCTTAAACTATTATTAACCAGAATTTCTACCTTAGATGAAGTTCAGAAAGACTCCCCACCTTTGCATGGCCTAGATTAGAATTCTGAGATCTCCTCAAATCTTTATATCTAACCAAGATGCAAGTGATAATTAAGATGTAATATCCCTATAACAACTATAATTTACATGTTTGCTTCTTTTTTGTATTTTTCAGATATGTAACCATCTTGTTTCAAATAAGTGTGGTCTTCAGGATATGGTTTTGATCATCTCAAAATTGATTCTCCTTAGTGTTTAAAAACAACCTACTTGTGTTCTTAATATGGTCTATGCAACTAGCCACATTGCATGGCTAATCAAACATACAAGTTATATAATTTCTTCCTGCTCTTTGCACATGTTCATTTTGTAACTGGAGAGTGTTTTGTCATTCCTTTCTCATGTCAAGTTCCTAAAAACAGTTTTAACTCTCAAGGGTTAGGTACATCTTCTCTGACTGAACCCAGACCCAGCTGTCCTTTGTGGAATGTGTGTTGGGGGCCTCATATGAGTTGGTGTATGCTGCCTGGTTGGTGGTCCAGTGATTGAGAGATATCAGGGGTCCATTTAATTGAGACTGCTGTTCTCCTAATCTGAATCTTAGTTCAACTCTTTAACATCAATTAGACAATAGTTGTCCTATGCTGTAACTTTCTCTTAATGGAATTCTCTTTTTAATGGCTAAATGTGGTAAAGTGTTCCTAGTCACATTACCCATAGTATGGGTGCCTTTCTGTAGCTATGATAAAACACCATGAAAAAAAACAACTAATGTATGATAGGGTGTATTTGGTCTTATAGTTCCAAAGAATAACCATCACCTTCACACCAGAAGGCATGGTAGCAGAGAAAGCACCAAGCAGAGAATGCACATCATGAATGGCAAGCACACACACACACACACACACACACACACACACACACACACACAGCTGGAGGGAGGAAGGGAGAGAGGGAGGCAGGCAGGGAGGGAGGGAGGGATGGAGGAGGGATGGAGGGAGGGAGGGTGGGGAAGAGAGAGATTACAAGCCAGAAATACAAGTCCTTAACTCTCAAAGTCCTCCACCAGTACTTTCTCCTACAAGTTTTCATCCCTTAAACCTCTACAGGAACTAGAAGGAAGTGTTCATATTCATGACCATAGAAAGGGCACTTTCATTCAAACCAGCAAAACCAGTAATAATAAAAACAAAACAAACCAAAAAAAACCAAAAAAAAAACCAAAAAACACCACCAACAAAAAAAACCAAATATTACATTTTTATTACTTAAAATACTCAGATATTGAGCAAATGGAAACATGAGAACACCAGCTTTTGGGTATGAATAAAATGAAAATAACTAAGCAAATATTAAATGATATATGCATAGGATAGCATTAAGTCTAGACTTCATAAGAAGTAAAGCATTCAGAATGTGGTGGAGTTCACAGGAAATGAAGTGCAAATCAGGAAGTGAAGTTGGTGGATAGAAAAGTATAAATAAAAACTAGATATTTAATTTTATCTATTGGTGTATATGAAAAACAATATAAATTTGAAATTCAGACATATATTTGGATATATATCATAGCTTATGTTGTCAAAATTAAGACATTTAACATATGGTAAAATAAAGGTAAGTAATATGAAATAAATATTCACAATTTCAATACTAATAATTTAAATTTAATAAAGAGCAACAAAATACAAAATATGTAGATGTTATTGGTTGTAATCCCCTAATAATTCACTTGCTATTAATATGTATAAATTAATAGCAAGTTAATTATATATTAATATAATATATAACATATTGAAATACATTGTATTATACATATAAATAATATTTTATAAAATAATTTATATATTATTTAATTATTATAAATAAATATGTTTATATTATATTAGTATGTTGTATTAATTATACACAATATATAAATTATACAACTATAAATTCATATAAAATGTTGATAATATAAATATAATTTTATATTAAATAAGTAAATATATGTGAATTTTATTAGTATATATTAATATATTTATATATAATGAATCAAGTGACATTGACTACAATAATTTTCCATAATTTTTATATTTTTAATGTTATTTTTACACAGAATTTTTCTATTAAAATGACATACATTTTAAAGACTTTTACATTTTACCATTTTTACTATATAGTTTGTATTTGTTTACCTTATAATTATTAATTATATTTTAATAAAAATATATACATATGTACTTACACATTTGTTATATAAACTAGATCATTTTCTCAGATATATTAGGTGATAAATATTTTGGATTATGTCCCTTTCCTAGAGAAAGGAAATTTGTAGACCAAACAAAGATTACAAAACTTGGGTGAGCTAGGCGTGGTGGCGCACACCTTTAATCCCAGCACTTTGGAGGCAGAGGCATGAGGAATTCCTGAGTTCGAGGCCAGCCTGGTGTACAGAGTGAGTTCCAGGACAGCTAAAGCTACACAGAGAAACCCTGTCTCGAAAATTAAAACAAAACAAAACAAAACAAACAAACAAACAAACAAACAAAAAACCAAAAAAAAAAAAACCTTGGCTGAGACTCTATTATTATTATAAATGGAAGCTGTATCAAAGACTAATCTCTTCTAATGTCCATCTTCTCTCAGCTTAATTAAATGAGATTACTTATTGCCTATGAATTCGGAACCTAAATATTTAAGTATTTTCAAACAATCAGTAAAATAAATACCTGTATCATTTAATAGTCTACTTATGACTGTGTTGTTGTGTGTCTAAATTTTTCTCAAAATTGAAACACTCTATTTCAGAAGCAACCTATAAGATTTAGTGTCCTAAAGAGGGGATGGGAGCTGCCATCTTAAGACACAGGATGTAAATGACTCTTAAGTCTCTGGTATTCCCTGAAACAGACCAAATATACCAGGCAAGCTAAGAAGAGTCAGACAAAGAGAGTCCCTACAAGGATCCCTCAGACCTATCCAGCTGCCAGCAGTTGTGCAGATACCAATTGGTTTAGAGCTCTCATGTAATCAGTCATATTGGTACTTACTGTCACACAACTGCTTTTGAGTCATCTACAGACTGATCAGTAACTCCAGTCAAATATTGGATTTCCACTTAGGATTTTGTCATTTGGTTACTTCTGTCTGTCCTTAGTCACTGCCATATCTTTCCCACTTGTGATAAGTAGACATTACTAAGGATTTCCCTAAGAGAAGTGTGACACACTCATGATTAGAATTCTTGGTTACTCTAAAAGAAAAAAAGGGGGATGGAGCTTGAACATTAATTTGCTCTTGACATTTGGATATTGTTTGGAAAGAAAGAAAAATATATTAAAATCATTTCATGTTGAAACAAAATATCTGAATATGTGCATTTAAAAATCCAAATGGACATGAGTAAGAAAAGACAGCAGGCATGTAAACAGTAATCATTAATCAGTTGGAAAGAAGGGAAAATTACAGAAATTTCCCAGAGAATTTACACAGAAGTTGCCTATATTTTTAAACTGTTGATAGAACTGAAATAAAATGTTAGCATTCAAAATATCAAGAAATAATTAGATTCCAAAGTTATGATTAATAGATTCACTAAGGATGTAAGGATGGAAATTTTTGAAAATTTAATAAGAACAACTATGTTGCATTAATGCCAGATCAAAGACAAGGTCAAACAACACTTCCACAGATATCTGACTTTTTGTCATTGTTTTTAACATGGCTTGCAAAAGACTTACTCCTTTTTCTGATGTAGGATTCAAAATAGTCCTCAGTCATAAAATTATTATTGATGCTGAAATATGATAGTGCAACTTCTCAGCAGTCATCTCTGGCACTGAAAAACTATTGTCATATTAAGAAGATATCAGCAATACAAAATATTGTGTGTCTAAAGCAGTACTGATAAGCTTTTAAGCTAATAAAACATATATGCTTATATTTATTAGTATCACTCTTTCCTGCTTAAGCCATACAGAGTAAATGAGGAGAGCTGCAGGTGTGGAGGTCAGTGTCATTAACCTTTCCCCTCAGAAGCCTCCCTTGGTGAAGGAAATGGAAATGCAATTAATGATACATTAACAGTAAGTTTTCATTTCGTAGTCCCTCTGTAATTCGTCACCTGAAAGGACTCAAGCACTCCTGCTGGTGATTGCTCTGTAATTATTATTTTTATAGAAATATAAGAAGATTGCTTTTTCTCTTCAATGAGTCCTTTAAGAGTCTTCTTGTAGAAATATTAGTAAGAACTCATTCTCCACATAGCCAATTGCTTCTCATGAAGACAGAGCTGAAATCCATAAATAGACTCAGTTCATAGTCCCTTATATGTCCAGAAATAATATTCTTGTGGGAAGATTCACAGCCTGGGAGGAAACATGCTTTTCTTGTGCTTGGAGATGCCACACACTTTTCATGTCCTCAGATGTGATGTCACTTCCTCCCAATCCATCTACAGTGCAGTCTTTACTTGAATGGGATGTCAAAAGTGGCTTTCTCTTTCATCCCTTTTCTGTCCCCTAGCTCTCTACCTGAGAAATTTTGTCCATGATATATCATCACATATATACCAGTAGTACATAAACTCCTGTAACTTTCTTTTGTGTTTATGGAAAAATGTATTCTCAGTGTTCTAATTAAATGTGAGCACATGAATTCAAGCACAAGCTGCTAAAACATCAATCTTATAAAGTTTTCCTTAACCTGCTCATTTTCTGATGATCCTTATTTATAAAATGGCTACAGCATTAATCTTGTTTTAAGGATAATAAAATGGAACTTTTAACTATACTTTTGTTTTATCTACCCAGAAATGGATGTTTTGCTTGGCACTTGTGTTCAAAAGCATGAGAACATAGTACAGAGAGGAGAGAAGAGGAATACAAATCATGTTGTAAGAGTTACTGCTTCAACTATTATCAGCTCATCTATGGAAATTCCCACTGGCTGCGTGGGTCTCACTCATACACAATCCCTGTTTCTAAGACAGGAAACATGCTCACATATGTATAATGGTTTCCCTCTTTCTGTCATCAAATAAAGGTTGCTCCTGGGACATTTACTGCCCAACTATTATGATCTGGCCTACAAAGGAACAGGATACTCTTCAATAGCAGGAAAGCATTTAGAAACAGACAGGATATTGTCAGCATGTCAGGAAGTTGGAAAATGTGATCTTCATTGTGGAAAGAATGGATTTAGACATAGACTCAAAGGTCTTTGTTTCCTCTGGCAACTTTATAGTGAGCTTTTCTTCACTAGCATCTTTGTCCTTTTATCCGTATTGTTGCATACTCTGATTCCTACCTGTAGTATTCTCACATTGTTTTTAAGTTCTGCTGCTCAAACCATGTCTTTAATTATACCATACCTGTACTGGCTAGGTTTGTATCAACTTGACACAGCTAGAGTTATCAAAGGGAAAGGAGCTTCAGTTGAGGAAATGCCTCCATGAGATCCAACTGTAAGGCATTTTCTCAATTAGTGATCAAGGGGGAAAGGCCCCTTGTGGGTGGCACCATCTCTGGGCTGGTAGTCTTGGGTTCTATAAGAGAGCAGGCTGAGCAAGCCAGAGGAAGCAAGCCAGTAAAGAACATCCCTCCATGTGTTTTGTATCAGCTCCTGCTTTCTGACCTGCTTGAGTTCCAGTCTTTTGGTGATGAACAGCTGTATGGAAGTATAAGCTGAATAAGCCATTTCCTCCCCAACTTGCTTCTTGGTCATGATGTTTGTCCAGGAATAGAAACCTTGACTAAGACAATACCTTTCCTATAAAAAGACATTTTGTACATTTTTTTTTATTCTCACATTTTTATTAGGTCTTTTCTTTATTTGCATTTCAAATGTTTTCCCCTTTCCAAGTTTCCCTCTAAACCCCCCCTTCCCCTCCCCCTGCTCCCCAACCCAACCACTCCAATCCTGGTCCTGACATTCCCCTATACTACAGCATAGAATGTTCAGAGGACCTAGGGTCTCTCCTTCCATTGATGACCAACTAGGCTATCCTCAACTACATATGCAGCAAGAGCCATGAGTCCTACCATGTGTTTTCTTTCCTTGGTGGTTTAGACCCATGGAGCTCTGGGGGTACTGGTTAGTTCACATTGATGTTCTTCTTATGGGGCTGCAAACCCTCTCAGCTCCGTGGGTACTATCTCTAGCTCCTTCATTGAGGACCTGTGCTCTGTCCAATAGATGACTGTGAGCATCCACTTCTGTATTTACCAGGAACTGGCAGAGCCTCTCAGGAGACAGCTATACCAGGCTCCTGTCAGCAAGCTCTAGTCAGAATGGCTAAAATCAAAAACTCCTGTGACAGTGGATGCTGGCAAGAATGTGGAGAAACAGGAACACTCCCTTATTTCTCGTGGGACTGCAAGCCGGAAATCAGTGTGGTGGTTCCTCACGAAATTGGACATAGTTCTACTAGAAGATCCAGCAATACCACTCCTGGGCATATACCCAGAAGATGCTCCAACTTGTAATAAGGACACATGCTCCACTATGTTCATAGCAGCCTTATTTATAATAGTCAGAAGCTGAAAGAAACCAGATGCCCCTCCACAGAAAAATGGATAAAGAAAATGTGGTACATTTACACAATGGAGTATTACTCAGCTATTAAAAACAATGAATTTATGAAATACTTAGACAAATGGATGGATCTGGAGGATATCATCCTAAGTGAGGTAACCCAATCACAAAAGAGCACACATGATATACACTCAATGATAAGTAGATATTAGCCCAGAAGCTTAGAATTCTTCTTAGAAGGGGGAACATGGAAGGAGATACAGATCAAAGTTCGAAGCAGGGTCTGAAGGAATGATCATCCAGAGACTGCCCCACTTGGGATCCATTTGTCCATTTCTATTGTTCTTTGGCAGTGGTTGGAGGGAGGAGAAATCTATTAGCTGTATTGTGTGCATGTTCAATATGCAGTTCTTTTTGTATATTCCATTATTCTACATGCTTTTTATGTTCTAGTCACATTGGATTTTTCTAAAGAAATATCTCAAATATAGCATATACCATTTTGCTCAGTAATACTGACCATAATATCGAATAGCCACTGGCAAAGTCAATGACTACCGTCTTTCACAATTATATCAGTGTTAACTAATTTCATTGAGAATTCAAATCTACATAGCCCAATGAACTATTTTATCCCTATTGCTATTATCCTAAGTCCAGATTAAAATTAAAATTCCTGCTCAAATAACCTGACTAGACATTTTCTGTTCTAGTAATCACCCTGTATAATATCCAGTGCATTAGGCTTCTTCTTTGATCTTTATATTTTATTGATACATTTTCTGTATTGCACGAAAATGTGTTAGATTTCCCCATATGCTAGCATGATTATTATAAACAGTGTGTTCTATCATTGCACAAACTACCTACTAATAGAAAACTCCCATGAATAAATTGCACATTTTATTAATCTTAGAATATATATTTAATATTAGGAATCATAATTGTATGTAAACCATAGAATTGTTGAGAGTAACAAAATAAGTTATTATAAATTTGTTGTTGGGCAGATAGCTTGTAATACAGATAACTGTCAGTCAAGGTTAACTCTCATTGTTATAATTATCAATTTCTGCATTGTATCAATAATCCAGGCATCTGTCTCATCATAGCACAAATACACCTACTTATCACTTCATTAATATGCTTAGCTTCAGAGTGAAAAAAAAAACTGCCTCCTCATTCAGCGTTGATATTTAAAATAGAATCAAATTAAATGTATATTTGGAAGCATTGTTCAAGGATCTTTTATTATTTAACAAGTGCAAAAATGGCAACCAATAACAATCACACACCACTGTATCACCTTGTATTAAAGCACTGCTGCAAGTAAAACAAAGAATAAACAGCAGCTTTAATTGCATTCTGCTAACAAGAATGTCAGAGCTAAGAAATGTCTCATTTGTTCAAACCACATATATATATATATATATATATATATATATATATATATATATATAAGTATACACATGATTAACACTGGAAAGCAAACAGAAAATTGACACTATGTCAGAAAGCATCTTGTAGTAGAGTCCACTTTAAGTTGTTTATCCAATTAAGAAAACAATCACTGGCACATTACAAAGAATGGCATTTGGGTCTTCATTCGTACTTTACTATTTTCATGTTAATAAAAATATAAATCTAGCTATAATTTCTTTTCTTCCTCCCTTAAGTATGTCAAGTCTCTGTTAAGCTCCAATAAGCCTGAACTCAGTGAGGATTACCAGCAAATTTTGCTTTATATCCTATTCTAAAATGTCAAATGCATCTTCTTCAACTGCATGGAATTAGCATAAACATCCTTGCTCATTTTGATGTTTCTAATATTTATCAGTGCTTTATTAGACTTTAGTAGGTAGTTTGTATTCTGTGATATCTCCAGAGGAAAAATTCTGATCTGCACTAAATAGGCAGAAAACTTTACCTCACTACTTTAACCAGAGTCTCTCCTTCCAATTACTAAATACTGCATATTGAAAAGTAATTAACTTCTTGAATAGTTAAAATTACAACAAAATCTTAATATTTCATTCTTTCTATTTTTGTTGAAGAGAGAATCCTAGTATGTACCCCTATCTCGTCTGAAACTCCCTGTAAAGAATATTCTTTTCCCCAAGAGCTGTAGGGGTCTGTGACCTTATAAATGGAACAACAATATGAACTAATCAGAACCCCCGGAGCTCATGTCTCTAGCTGCATATGTATTAGAAGATGGCCTAGTTGGCCAGTGTTCAGGAGGAAAGGCCCCTGGTCTAGCAATGTTTATATGCCCCAGTACAGGGGAATGCCAGGGCCAAATAGTGGGAGGCAGAGGGTAGAGATGCAGGGCAGGGGGTGAGCATCGGGGACTTTTTGGATAACACTTGAAATGTAAATGAATAATTTCTCTAATAAAAAAAAGGAAAAAAAAAGAATATTCTTTCCTACAACTCACAACTAGCTACCTACCTCCACCTTCTGAGTGAAAGAAAGAAACATACAATAAAAGCTAACAAATAGACCAATAAAACACATGTGCTTTCATGACTGTCCTAGTTTATTTTTATTTGCAAGGATATATATTATCAATATATAAAGATTTAGTTTATAATTCATCATTATTTTTAAAGAATATTTGTCATATAATTGTAAATAAAAACACCTTATGACATTCTTATGTTAGTTAAAATATTTTCTTTAAAATGCTGTGAACAAATGCTAAAGTGTTTCCAGTGACAACTTGATAGCAAAAATAAAGACTGCTACTAAAGCCTAATTCAATGAAAGATGATAAATTAATGTTTATAAAGTATATGAGTGAACTATGTTCTAAGATAATTTTTCACATGTATGCAGAACATAAAAAGAGCTATCAACCCCACTTCTCCCACCTCGCTTACCTATAACTTCTACTCCCCCAAAACTTCTTTCATTTTCATGTCTATTTTATTTCTGATCCTACAAAGTTTATCATGAATAATCTGTGAGTTTTGAGTAATGTTTTCAAGCCTGTTGAACATTGCAGTACATAGAAACTAAAGATTATGACTTTCTCTTTTCTTGATTCCATTAAAAGCCAATAGTTCAGAAGTAAATGATAAGAACCCACGAGCTGCTCCTACATTAATACTAATTATTGATAGCACATTTTGTGTGGTACCCAGTGTAAGTAGAAGAACCAAGAAAAAGAGTTCAGTCAGTTACTATCACAAAGTAATGCCAATATTGAAACGTGTCCAATAGGCTAGAGTTTCTAATATTATTATACAGTAATCTATATAATATTTAATACTATATATTATGTCGTGTGTTATATATTCATAAATATAATAAATTATGCATGTAATATATAATATTATGAAACTTATAGTTTATAAGGTTAATACTTGTGCAAGACTGATTATACTCTTTCTTCTCAGCACCCTCTGTTGTTATGGAAGATAGCTCATGGAAGTACATTCCCAGGATGGTTCCAGGCTACTCTCATATCCTATAGATAAGTGTGTGATATCTTCTCTAATGAGATCCTGTCATATGGTTGGTAATCAATAAACTTAATAAGAGCTTGCAGTATTGAAGGGAGTCATACTAGAACCTCTTTGATTCACTCCTATGCAAGTTTCACATATTTGGCCTAGGATATTCCTCTGTAAATCCAGTGTTTCTAAGAAAAGTGGTGTCAATCATGCAAGCTCAGTTTATTAATTCCTTTTCTTTAGTTTTCATTTGGCTTACACAATGGCAAGAATCCATAATCAGGGGTCTCTATGCCTCTAATCCCATGTACTCTTCAGTCACTTTCTCTTTTGTACTCTTATCTCCCTAATTACCTGAAGTCTTTCTCTGCCTAAATAATCCCACCTACAGGCATGGTTGCTTTCTTATTTATTTATGTTCTATCTAACTTTATATTTTAATACAACCCCTCCACCGCCCTCTCCCCATGGTCCTTCCTCATTTTCTGGCTTATACATCTACCTCATAAAAGCAAACAGTACTTAAGACTTAACCTGATATTTCAAACCCAAGAGAGAACTTGTAGCATTAGTTTTCCATGGGACTGTTTTAAGCCACTCATTATAATTATCTCCTGTTCTGCTCATTTTCCTAAATATTTCATCCATTTTTAGAGATGAATACAATGTTGGACTGGCTAGATTTTTTTTCTCTCTTTCTTTTTTTAAGCTCAAAGCATTTCTTTTGCTTGAAGATTTCAAGATGCTGTACATTTTGTTATTATCTTTAATTTGTTTTTACTGTCCAGTCATTATCACCCTCCTGTTCTGCCCTCCGACAGCTCCTCATCCCATTATTCCTCCCCCATTTCCAAGAGGGTGTCCCCACCTCCACTACCCCACATCACCCTGCCAAACTTGACCCAAACTAGATTCATCTGAAAAGAGGGAACTTAAATTGAGAAAAATATCTCCATGATATACTGCTGTAGGGCATTTTCTTATTTACCAATTGATGGGGGATAACTGAGCTCATTATGGGTGTTATCATTACTGAGCTGGTGGTCCTGGGTTCTATAAGAAAGTAGGATGATCAAGCTATGAAGAACAAGCTGGTATCTGCCACCACTCCACAGCCTCTGCATCAGTTCCTACCTCCAACTTCTTTCCTTGTTTGGGTTCTTGCCATGGCTTCCTTTGATGACAAACCACCACTATGATGTCGAACTGTAAACCAAATAAACCCTTTCCAGCTCTTGGTCATGATGATTTATCACAGCAATAGTAACTTTGGTTAAGACACACACACACACACACACACACACACACACACACACACACACATATATATATATATATATATATATATATATATATATATATATATCCTACTGAAAAACAATAAAATAATACTACTGTGGTATATTTTTTGGTATTGGTGGTATTGTTGATTTACCAAACACATTTACGGTAGAATTTCATAATGAATAGCACTGAGTTTATATAATATACTTAAAAGTTTTCTGAAATTATTGTAATATGGAGATATTTAATTGAAAATTATGATTCTAAGTAAAGCTTTAGTTGTATAAAATATACTTCAGAAATGTCTGCATTTGCATTTATTCTATGTGCTTTTGAATCCTCTGTCAAGGAGAGCATCATTCTTTGCTGCAAAGCTTTGTAAAAACCCAAAATAAGACCCATATTTCTTATACTCTGAGTCATGAAAGTGTTGCATAACTAAAAGTAACAATTACAATACACTCAGTAAGAGTAGAGTTTTCTGAACACATAATGTTAATAATTAAATCAAAATCAGAGTGTAATGGACTTACAGTATAGTTAGGAACATTCTCCACCTTCCTGTACCAACTTTGCAGCCTTGTTTCTGAACCTGCCACATGACAGACCACCATTTATGACATCAAGTATGCATGAGACACATTTGTCCATTAATAGGCATTACAAATAAAGAAAAATATATTTATTTAAAATCACCTAAATATGTTGATGCTAATGTATTATGAATAAATTGTCCTTTTGAAAGCTAATGTTTCAGAGAACTTAATAATATACTATATCCTCAACATTATATTTTTGTATTGTATTTAAAAGAATTATAGCTATAACATCTAAATTACTTTTATGAAGCAAAATATTCCAAAACCTAATTTCTTCATTATAAGCAAATAATGTACCTTCCGGTATTGGTGTGCAATTATATTCAACAAAACATTTCTATGGATTTCTATTAACGTTTAATGCCTAGCACTTTTTGCAACAAATTATTCAAATTCTTTTATTTTTTTTTAAAGATTTATTTTATTTATTATATGTGAGTACACTGTAGCTGTCTTCAGACACTCCAGAAGAGGGAGCCAGATCTTGTTATGGATGGTTGTGAGCCACCATGCGGTTGCTGGGATTTGAACTTATCACCTTCGGAAGAGCAGTCGGGTGCTCTTACCCGCTAAGCCATCTCACCAGCCCTTAATTTTTTGATAAAGACTTTCAATGAAAATTGCAATAATTATACTTGATATTTATTGCTATTTTAAGTCATTTTAAGTCTCTTTTTTGTAAAATTGTGTTTGTAGATTCAGTAATGAGCTATTTTAAGTCATTCAATTTATCCAACATTATTCCTTATCAAATGAAATCACATGAGCTATGATATAAGTGGTTTAACATTATCTTCTAGATTTAATGAAAATAAAACAAATAATAACAATTATTCAGCCATGGTTCCAGAAAAACATGTTTTCCATTTAATTTTACTTTTTATTTTTAATTTTTTTAGATGATGAGAATTTATTTGTTTTTAATTTATTAACTAAATATACAAGATTAGAAGATAAGTAGAAACTTTGTATCTGGGGTATTGAAATATAAATAACAACAAAAATAATTAAAAATTAAATGGGTAATGGAAGTACAAATTCCTAAGCAAAGCTTGCTTTCTTCAAAATTCCCCTTTTAGCAGTATAGAAGATTATGAAAATGTACACAGTTTTGGAATGGGAGAGTGTTTGAGTGGCTTCTTCAACAAATTGGGATTTTTAGTAATCATAAGTTAATTGTAGCAGAATTATTTTATTTAATAATTACACAAATATGTCTTTATAATAAGTGTATATCATAGACATTTCTGTGAGAGCTCTATTTTCTTGAATCTTTCTGCAGTTATTTTCATTGAGTTATGCAGACAAATGCCTTAACTGAATGATATTATGTGAGAACTACTTAAAGGCTAAGAGGAATAAAAAGGACTTTTGAGATAGCCTGAACTCTCTTACAAAAGCACTCCTGGAAGGCATTGAGGTCATACCACAAGGGACACAAAGAATCTTACAATTCCTTCAACAGAGAGGATTATGTGCTGATATCTCATTACTGAAGCAGTGAAACATGAATAATTTCCCGATACTGATGACCAGGAGATACTGCAACCCACACAGTTCTGAGGCCAAGCCACCAAAGAACATAGTTTAAAATATTACAAAGAACAATATCCAAAAATAAATATTATAAAATAACCTTTTACTGTTCACACACATCACATAATTTGAATATATAGTCTCTCAAGTAGATAGCATCAGATACTAGTATTGCTATTGTCGAAGTATACTTTAAAAAGTTTTAATACTTTCACATTTTCTAACAAATTCAGTGGGAACAATGTAAAGCTACCTATGCTCTAGTAGATACATGGTCTGAACCCAAGCACATACCTCTTAGAACACTAAGGACTCTATGAGTTTTATAAAGCAGAACGCAGGAAGTTGGGAAGCAAGAGATAGAGTATTCCACAAACAATTATAAGGGGTGAGAACAGATTGGATTTGAATATAACATAGCATTTATATTCATGAAACTCTGAAGCATTAAAAAATGATAAAGTGATTTGTAGAATTGTTTTATTTCCTGATTTTTGTTTATATTAAATCATAAATCAAAGCATATTGTTTTTTTCAGGCACATATAAAGAAGTAATGCTAAAATATAGAATGAATGAAAAAAATATATATAATGAATTGTTATGTTTTCAACAATCTATTGTTAGTGTATTACAATGATGTTTTGTGGCTACATTCAAAATTAAGAAGGTTGGATGTTAGCCACAAGGAATTTATGATATGGCTTAAAATGTATGAGGCACAACTGACTTAATCACAAGCTAAGAAACCAACAGAACAATATACTATTCTCTGGCTTGTAAGCACAATTATAAAAGATTCTAGCAAGTTGTTTTTCAGCAAAGACAGAGCCACCCTTAGATTAAAGCATTGTGTAACCTTCTGGGCTGAGGGCTTTTAATCTGTTCATGTCAAACCACATTAATATGATAAACACATTTTATTAGGTATATCTCAATTTGATCTACCCTGAAATTCCAGCTGAGTCCTTAGTCGGAGAATGCCTGAACATACTGGCAGTTTTTTTCTTTTCCTTAAAACTTCTGTAGTCAAATTTGAGCAGGTGACCTTAAGTAGTAGATGACCGAGAGGATGATAAAAAATGATCTTGGCACAGTTTTTCCATAGTCTCTGAATGATATGTAGTAATTTTTAAGATAGTAAAGCTCTTTAAAAACACATGATTCTATATTTAAATATACATTATAGTATAGATTAAAATGTATATAAGGCACAGACATCATGCTATGTAGTCACAAGTACATATCAGACTAATTATATACGAATTTCCTCCAAAAATCATTTGTTTACAATTTTTTTATGATATTGAACAGATTAAAGAAAGATCAATTTCTGTGATGGTTCTAATTAATTTTGAGTCCCTCAACAAAGAGGTCCTAAGAGTTTTTATTGATTTTTAGCTTTTGCTGCCACAAATACATGGCCAATAGAGACATTATGTAGGAATCTAATGGTGGGGAGACTGAGAGCAAAGAATAATGAGTTTTCCCTTCTTTAGTACATTTGGTTGGTTTTTTTTTTTTTTTTTTTTTTCAATTTTTATTAGGTATTTAATTCCTTTACATTTCAAATGCTATCCTGAAAATCCCCTATACCCTTCCCCCACTTCTCCCCTAACCATGCACTCCCACTTCTTGGCCCTGGTGTTCCCCTTTACTGGGGCATATAAAGTTTGCAAGACAAAGGGGCCTCTCTTCCCAATGATGGCCTAGTAGGCCATCTTCTGCTACATATGCATCTAGAGACAGGAGCTCTGGGAGTACTGGTTAGTTCATATTGTTATTTGTAAAGTGCACTTGCATTCTGCTCCCCTTGTTAGAAAATGAGGTTTCTGTGTTTTACAAATTCTTACCAATGTTTTCAATAAAAAGTTTTAATATTGTCAAAGCAATCTGATTTGCTTGTCATTTTTGTTGTTGTTGTTTGGTTATTTTTTGTTGTTACCCCTGACATTTCTACTTGCTACCAAGTGTTCCTATACACAACTTTCTTTTTTCATACTTCGTTGTAATTTTATTTATAGTTTCCTTTTTTAAAATTCTCTTTAATCTTTTTACAGTCCAGTCATTATGACCTTCCTGTTCTTTAGACAAGCATTTCATCATCCCATTCCTCCACCCCCTTCCCTACCTATAAGAAGATGTCTCCCCAAATAGGAGTCCCGACTCCCTGGATCCTCAAGTCTCTCATGGGTTAGGTGCATCTTCTCTTACTGAGGTCAGACATTACTCAGCTGTATATATGCTAGGGGCCTCTTATCAGCAAGTGTATGCTGCCTTGTTGTTGGCTCAGTGGCAGAAAGATCTCTGGGGTTCCAGTCATTTGAGACTGCTTGCCTTCCTATGAAGTCACCCTCCTCAGATTCTTCCAGCCTTATGCTCATCCAACTACTGGGTTCTCCAGCTTCTGTCCATTAGTTGGGTATAAGAGTCTGTATCTGATTCATTCAGCTCTTTGTTGGTCCAATCAAAGGGCATCAATAGGCTCTGGTCTGTAAGCACACCATAGCATCAGTAATATTGTCAGGCCTTGGAGCCTTCCTTTAAGCTATGTCCCAATTTGGGCTGGTCACTGGACCGCCTTTTCCTCAGGCTCTTCACTGTTTTTGTCCCAGTTATTTTACATAGAAACAGTTGTAGGTCAAAAATTTTAACATGGGTTGGCAAGCCCACCCTTCCATTAGATGCACGTTTTTCTCCTAGAGGTAGACTCTACAAATTCCCTCTACCCACTGATGGCATGCACCTACGTTACCTGTTCCCTGCCTTCGAGTCTTGAGCATCTCTCACCTTTCAGGTCTCTGGTACATTCTAGAGGGTCTTCCCACCTCCTACTGCCCAAGCAGTACTAACAGAAAAAATTAATAGTGCTAACTGCCCTTATATATAGAATATGAGTGGAGAAATCATAATCTAGCAACTTAACAGCATACATGAAAGTCCTAGAACAAAAAGAAGTACCCCGCCCCCTCCCAAGAGGAGTAGATGGCAAGAAATAGTCAAATGTAGGACAGAAATGAACCAAATAGAAACAACGAGAACAATACAAAGAATAAACAAAACAAAAACAAAATCTAGTTCTTTCAGAAAATCAATAAGAGAGATAAACTTTCAGGCAAACTAAAGGGCACAGAGATGTTACCCAAATTAGCAAAATCAGAAATGAAAGGGAGACATCACAACAAAAACTGGAGAATTAAAAAAAAACAAAAAAAAACAAAAACAAAAAAAAAAAAAACCCATCAGATCCTACTACAAAAGCCTATACTCAACAAAAATGGATAATCTAGATTAAATAGATGATTTTTCTAGACAGATATTATGTACCAAAATTAAATCAAGAACAGGTAAACTATCTAAACAGGCTCATATTCCCTATGCAAATGAAAATCATTAAAAACCTCCCAACAACAATAACAACAACAACAACAAAAAAGCTCAGGGCCAGAGTTGTACTTAGTGCAGAATCCAGATGTACTTAGTGCAAAATTCAACCAGACCTTCAAAGAAGAGCTAATACCACTATTCCCCAAACTATTCCATAAAACAGAACAAGAAGAAATGCTAACAAATTCATTCTAGGATGCCACAATTGCTCTGATATCTAAAGCACACAGAGAGAAACACAACAAAGAAAGCGAACTTCAGACGAATTCGCTTATGATTATCTATGCAAAAATAGTCAATAAAATTCTAGTACACTGAATCCAAGAATATATCAAAATGATCATTTACCATGATCAAGTAGGCCTCATCCCAGTGATACAGGGGTGGTTCAATATATGAAAATCTATTAATGTAGTCCACTATATAAACAAACTCAATGAAAAAAATTACAAAATCATCTCATTAGATGTTGATAAAGTATTTCATAAACTAAAACACCACTTCATTTTAAAATCATTGGAGATATCAGGAATTCAAGACCCATACCTAAACATAATAAAAGCAATATACAGCAAACCAACAGTCCATATCAAATTAAATGCAGAGACACTTGAAGCAATCCCACTAAAAACGGGAACAAAACAAGGATGCCCACTGTCCTCATATCGATTCAATATAGTACTCAAAGATCTAGCTAGAACAATAAGAAAATTAAGAGGTCAAGGGCATACATACTGGCAAAGAAGAAATAAAACACTATTTACAGATGATATGATAGTATACATAAGCAAACCCAAAAATTCTACCTGAGAACTTCTACAGTTGATAACTTCAGCAATGTGGCTGGATAGAAAATTAACTCAAACAAATCAGTAGCCTACTTTTAAAAAATGATAAAATGGCTGAGAAAGAAAATAGGGAAGCAACACCCTCCCCAATAATCACAGATAATATAAAATAGCTTGGGGAACTCTAACCAAACAAGTGAAAGATCTAGACTCTATATTAAAAATTTATATTCAACAACTATGTTGTAATTTGCAACTTGTAAGAAATAACTTGGACCGAAGTTAAAACTCATGGGTCCATGTGAATAATAGCTTCTTTGTGTATTTAAACTTTTCACTAGAATAACCATTATTTTAATTGATAATTCCACTCATTTACTTCTCAAATGATATCCTACTTTCCAGTTACCTCTCCACAAACCCCCCATCCCACAACCTCTCTCTCCTCCCTCCACTTTGCCTCTATGAGTGTGCTCCCCCATTCATCCACCCTCTCTTTCCCTACTTCTCGAATATCCTACTATGCTAGGACTTCAAACACCCACAGGAACAGGGGCCCTCCTCTCATTGAAGTCAGGCAAGGCCATACTCTGCTACATGTGTGTCTGGAGCATGGATCCCGCCATGTAAACTCTTTGGTTGGTGGTTTAGTTCCGGGAAGCACTGGATGGTCCAGCAAACGGATTGTTCTTCCTATGGGGTTGCAATTTCCCCTCACCTCCTCCAGTCCTTCTGCCCACTCTACTACCAGGGTACCTGACCTCAGTCTCATGGTTGGTCAGTTGCTGGCTGAATCTCCAAAGGAGAAGCTATACCAGGTTCCTGTCAGCAAGTGCATGTTGGTAAAGGCAATAGTGTTGCGTTTGGGGTCTGCAGACAGGATAGAATCCCATGTAGGGCAGTCCTTGGATGGCCCTTCCTTCAATCACTGCTACATTTTTTGTCCCTGTTCTTCCTTTGGACAGGTACATTTCTGGGTTAAAAATTTAAGATGGGTTTGTGGCCCCATCACATGACCATGGGCCATGCCTATATAGTTGAGGTGGCCTCTACAGGTTCTATTTCCCCTTCTCTTCTAAAATTATCCCTGTTAGGTTCTGGGAGCTTCTCATTTCCCTGGAGTCTTGGACCCAACATTGGCTATCCCCAGTTCCTCATTGCCGCTGCTAAATATTTTTAATTGATTTCCTGACCCTTTGTACCTCTCTGCTGTCCCATCTTATACCTGATACTTCCACCCTCTTATTTTTCCTTCTCCTCTCTCTCTCCCAAGCCACCCCTCCCTCCACCTCCCATGGTTATCCTGTTTCTCCCTAAATGCAGGACTGAAGCATCCACAGCCTGGTCTTCCTACCTCCGAATCTCCAAGTGGTCTCTGGGTTGAATCATGGGCATTGTGAGTTTGGAGGCTCATATCTACTTATCAGTAAGTACATATTGTCTTCAAAAAATCACTTAAATGTGTGTTTCTATCTTTTAAATCCTACTAGTTTGTTAATACAATCAATCATTTTATTTAAACATTTGCATAAGATATGTTCTATTTCAAATTCAAGAGTAAATAGAATAATAGACATGTTAATATTCAGGTAGCATCCATTTTTACATATAGAAACAGAAATATTGAACATAGAACAAATCATTTTGTCTTCTGCCCAATTCCTTGCTTAAATACTTAAACTAGTATTTGTCTCTATCCTGTATTGTTTAGTTAATTAAATGAGGATCACCAGCACTTGTACAGTCTTACAACTTTTTGTTCATGTAAATTCATTCATTTCATTGTGTTATAATTGATGACTTGTGGATGCTTTGGGGGAAAAACAACCAGAGACAATTTTCTCAATAGAAAGTCTGACCTGCTCCATATGTTCAGCATTACTTTGTACTTCATGATAGTATATAAGATTTTATCTTTTCCCTGTTGTGAATATTGTATTACTCATTCCTTAGTCTTGATGATACATCATTATTCTGTAGTTCAGGTATGTCAGTTTTAAAAATCTTATATAGTATAAAATCAAATGTAGTTACTGATTATTGTGTTTTTATTTACCAAGTTAATATTAGTACAGAGGATAATTTTATGTGACTCTTTGCATCTGTATTTTTGGTGAAAGCTGTTAACAAAGATCCAAAATTAATAGTATCTAAAGTGCAACTTAATAGTTTTCAAACTTCAAAACAAGACTGTATGTAACTTCATCTGATATTTTCTTGTGTATTCTCCCAGCATGTGTAGATAGTATAGTATGTCTAACAGAAACCTCACATCAGAAATTCAACTCTGATGCAGTGGAAAGTAAAGGAGGAATGAGAAGGAGCTTAGGTCTTTAAAAATAATAGCAGGCTATGGAACATTCGTCTAAACACAATTAACTCACATTACCTTACAGAAAAATAAAATTGGTGTAGTAAATATTTAATATTAGTGTGTAGGTGAGGATCTACTCTGCCTTTAATCATGCAGCTCACAGTGAAAAGACACAAAACGTTTATATTTATAACAAGCCTTTTAAGCACTAAAGCTGGGCAGAATCTACCTGCTATGCTATTATTTCTACTTCCGTGCCAATAACCCAAAGATACGACATGTTGTCTTCTAACTGGGCTACTATATTCCTAGTGACCATCACTCATGACTAATTCTTATAATCCCTTAACCCATGATGTCTTCTCCTCTCTCCACATTTAAAAATCTGCCTGCCTCCCTTCTGCCCAGCTATAGGCTGTAGGAATCTTTCTCCAGCCAATGGTTTTTAATTACTCATAAGGTTACACAATATTACTTGCTGTACATTAAGATTTCTTCATCCCAGAGGGCAACCAGACTTTGGGCGGGGCGGGAGGTGGTGGTGGTCAGTATTTGGAATTATATTACATAGCAACAGAGGAAACCTCAACATAAAATAAATGAGCAAACAAAATACTCCTAAATTATAACAGCTATTACTGTGAGACTTTGTTACTTAAAGATGAATGATAAAGAAATTAAGAATATTTTCCTTCATATAATTTTATTTTACTTTACTTTTATTAAATATCTATTTTTCTTTGTTTGGGAGGAATACTTTTTGTTGTTATTCTAGGTACTAATTTCATACAAAGGGAAAGTTCTCAGCTGAAAGACATTTTTAAGTTGTGGATACTATTATTATTATTAGATATTTACTTCTAAATGATAAGAATGGCCCTTCAGTGATGACTTATTTACAGAGTTATGGGTATTTAATTATAGATGACTAGGTTAGGTATATTTTTTATGATTTTATTGTTGTTGTCTCAAGACTTGTAATAACAATATTTTGCATTTGATCTGGAATATGATTGTATGTAATATAATTATAATTATAGGCATAGTAGAGGTGGGTCCTTTTACTTTTGTGCATTTATATTTTTAAGCTAGCCCTGAAAAACATTGGTTCCTGTAGTTAAGAGGTTTTAGACAATTCAGAAGCTTGAACAAAATTTCCTGTATTATAGTAACACAAGCCTTAAGTCCTAGAAGCATAACTGTATAAACCAATGACAAAGAAAACTGTTATACACTGGGATCAATTTAAGAATATTATTGACTATGTTTATTCTTTGATCCTTATTTAGTTATTCATGTGCAATTTAATTAAAATGACATTTTTCAGATGATGCAGCTGTAAAGATTATCCTTTGTCCTGAATATCAGTAGGTCAAAAGTTTGCCCATTTAAGAGAAAAAAATAATAGTACTAACTTTGAAATGTAGGTGTAACTAACAATAAAAGACCCTGGAATTTATTTGAGTATTATAAGAAGACTGAATTTCTCAAAAATAAAAGGAAGTATTTTAGGATACTTTAAATTTTCATTGAATAATTTGAAGATGGGATTTTGAGATGATAGTCACCATGTCATCAGAAAACTGAATTTCAAAACATCAGTAAAAAAATTCTCGGGGTCTTTGGGGAATTGTTGAAAAAGTTTCCCTAACAACTTGTAAAAAAAATATTTAATATTTTTATAAGACACCTGTGTTAATAGCAATTGTCAAAAAATATTCAATACAGTATAGTTCAAAGGTATACTAATTTTATGAATACATGCTAAATAATGCTACGAAGATAATATTATTTGTTGTCCAAATTAAAAATTATTGTTGAGTAAGAGCATAACATTTCACACTATGAAAAATATGGCAATTTATAACATAGTCTCGATTTGGGGCTGCAGCCCTTCAGAAAGTGTTCATTGTCATGGATGTACACAGCATCAGTATGCATAGTATTTTTTTAAAAATTAAATGTAGATTAAGGAGTTGAAGCTAGTACATCATGCATCATGCCAGAAACATGATCAAATCAATATATTTCCAAGTCTGAATGACTTGTTTCTTGGACATTACCCACTGATAACTCTTTTTGGAGGAACCACATTAGCCATGGACATCTTGGGCATCTGAGGAGGGTGATGGTAGACAGAGATGTTTGGCTTCACTTAAAGAATGAACAATTTAGGCCGGGCAGTTGTGGCGCATGCCTTTAATCCCAGCACTTGGAAAGCAGAGGCAGGCAGGTTTCTGAGTTTGAGCGAGACTGGACTTCAAAGTGAGTTCCAGGACAGCCAGGGCTACTCAGAGAAACCTTGTCTCGAAAAACCGAAAAAAAAATAATGAACAACTTATATATTTTTCATTGCTATTTATTTATTGTGCTAATATACAAGTCTAGCTTTCTGTGTTTGTATGTGCATGTGTGTGTGTGTGTGTGTGTGTGTGTGCGTGTGTGTGTGTGTGTGTGTGTGTGTGTGTATTAGAGATACCACTACAAGAAGAGCTTGATCAAACAGTATCTTTTATATCCTTACCTGACTGAGTTCTTCCTTTTGAACTTCATTTTTTTGGCCTTGCTTTTCAAAAATAGGACATTTTATATATTGGACTTGATGTTTTCTACAATCATAGAACCACTCCAGGGTCATAGAACCACTCCTGCGTCATAGTTGTGCCTAACAAAAGAACTGCAGACCATCCTGATTTCAATACCTTTTACTTTTGACATTTTTTCTTAACCTCTAAATTCAGTAATATAGTATATGTTAAACCTTTTAAATATACTGAGATATTCTTTTAGGGTTAACATAGCTACTTTTCAGATCAGCTATTCATACAGAATTGTGACCAAAATATATGAAGTTGTTATTAGAAAATCTGACCTTTCAATATTGTTTTTAAAAACCATCTTGTGAAATCAAAATAACAGCTATAAAATCAGCACTAGCTACCACTGTATCTTCCTGCATGACCCAGATCTTGATGAAATTGTACCTGCTTTGTCTAGGATGAGTGGAATTGGAAAAAATGAAGAGGCAGAGCATAAAAGGTTTTCCAAGGGCTTTGAATTTACTAGTATTGAGCAATAATAGGTGCATGTCATTACACATTTATCCAATCTTGTGGAATGTATAAAAGAACAAAAGTTCACCTTCAGCTCGGGACACTTACAATGTGCTGAAGCAAGCTCATCAACTATAACTTAATTACTAATTTGACAGGGGATGCTGATAATAACACGGGCATTCTGTATTGAAACACGGGGTACAGGAGAAAGCTGTCCTTTTTGATTTTGTGGCAAATACTAAAAAAAAAAATCATTCTCCAGATGAAAGGGATGTGTCCTTTCCTACCTATTACAGTGCTATAATGCCATCATATATTCAGAGCGTGTGTGTGTGTGTGTGTGTGTGTGTGTGTGTGTGTGTGTGTGTGTTACCTTTTATTATTAACTTCTAGGTTAGTACTAATTCTGACGATAGAATAAGTTTTTGAAATCTGATATTTTCTAGTCTAGTCTATAATACATGTCCAAATATGTCCTACAAAACTGTGCTCTCAGATTTTTAGAACTACTTTTCTTTTCAAACTGATGAGAAATATTTTAATTATAAGTGAACTTTTTCATACTTAAATTAACATTTTATTAGATATATTTACATCATTTCTTTCTGTCTCCCTCTTATTCTTCCAAGTATTCTCATGCTCTCCCCATCACACCCCCCTAAAGTTCTACACTCCTCTTGTTTAGTTATAATTTTAAGTACGCATGCACACACACACACACACACACACACACACTCACACGTGTAAGTATATAGATACAACCCTCTGAATCATTCACTATTGCTAGGTTGGCATCTTGTTTCGGACCACTGGTAGTGCACAGTTTATTAGGGGGATCTTACAGTAAGCAAGACTATTTTCATTTGCTCTCAAAATAACTGAGTAACCTGAAGTTCTTTTTCTAGGTATGAGGCCTGGTCCACATCCATCTTCCAAACTAAGGTGCCTATTGCTGTTTTACTTAATCATGTATTGTTTAGTCAACCATAATGTTGAAGTACTACAGCTAAAGATTCCTTGTCATTTCTAAGAGACAACATCTCATAGATTTCCTGGTTCTTTGACTCTTAGACTCTTACAAGTTTCTCTCTCTCCCTCTCCCTCTCCCTCTCCCCCTCCCCCTCCCTCTCCCTCCCCTTCTCCCTCCCGCTCCCCCTCCCCTTCCTCTCCCTTTTCATCCTCCTCCCCCTCCTTTTCTCTTCACCGCCCCTCCCCTNCCCTCCCTCTCCTTCTCCCTCCCCCTCTCCCACTCTCTCTCCCTCTCCTTTTCCCTCAACCTCTCACTCTCCCTTTCCCTATCCCTCTCAAAATGTTTGTTTCCCATAGGAGTTGGAGTTGTGTCACAAGTGTAACCATTAAGGCCAGTCATTCTGGGAGCACATAGTATTTGTATTTTGGCAAGTCTGTGTTTTATTTGATATTCTCTGTCTGTTGCAAAGAATTTCTTTGGTGAAGTTTATATATGTCTTCCTTCATTTCATAAGGTTAATAAAACAGTTACTTATAATGTAGATATTTCTTTGTTAGTTTGACTTAAGAGAAGAATCCCATAGCCAAGGATGGCTTAAATATAACAAAGTATATCCCCCGCCTCCAGCCTTTTCTTTGGTGGCCTAAGAAGTTAAAGATGGAGCCATCTGCTACTCACTTTCTCTCATGAGCATACTCCTACATTTATTGATATATTCATGTATGAGAGCCTGGAAAGGCCACTGTCCCCACGTGAAGGAACAAGGACAAGATGCAAGTGATTATTGCCTGTTTTTACCATATGGATGTTAGAAAATGAACTCAAGCAATCTCTCTCAAATCAGAGGATAGGTTTGAACAATACATTTGTGGAAAATAAACATTCTGCAAAATATATCCAGGTAAATATTAATCTGAATTTATTTTTGTGAGATAACAATGAAATTGTTTTTGACAATGATTATAAAAGGATGTTGGTGAAATGAAAAGCTATATAGAAGAAGAAAATGTTGCTTGATAATAAATGTGGAGGAAAAAATAATATTAAAAAATGTAAGTAGATGAAAGGAAAGACAAAGGTATGTCTTGAAGGTTTCTGCTCTCAACCTGTTCACATGCTGCTTTTCAATACTCCACATGACATAGATTGGTGCGGGACCTTCATATGATGGCCAGTTGATAAGTGAAGAGGGTCAGGTCTGGATAATTGATTGCCTCAATAGAAGAAGCTTCAGAGAAAAAGTTTCCTGCTGTGTCCATGAGATAATGGCTAGCAATCAACAGCTGGAAGAAAGCCTTCTTCAGACACTGATTTAGAGAAGGCCTTGATATTACACTGCGGTTTCTACCAATGTGAGAAATATATGTTTATCATATAAGTATAATGAGTATAAATTTACCAATAAAACAAGCTATACTACTTCACATAAAAGTTAAGGGAATATTAGTGATTATTTCTTACCTTCTGTAAAATGCATGATAAAATATAGCCATGTAGTATCTTAATGTGGAATAAAGATTATTTATAATAGGTTTATATTCTATTGCCTAGTTTATTAGCTAAACATATTTAGATTAAGTTTATATTGCTATGCAACAAGAAGAAAGGGTAAGAGGGGTGTATCTATATATTATTGAAATTAAGTTCTTATATAGTTTGCCATGATTTTGATATTTTATGATGTATATCTACTTACACAAAGAGAAAAGTTGAAATAGTACAGGGGAGGGGTAACTTTAAATTTTAACAAAATTAAAACATTGAAATAGCAAACACATTTAGCAGACGTTTTAAGCTTTGTCTTTGATAATTTAATAGATAGTACTACTTTCAGACATTTCACCCTCCTACTTCTCTGTAACTCCTCCAATTTCTTCCCACTAAGTCTCAAGTTCAAGAGTCCATCTTTGACTCTTTTATGTGCATATATACACACAACTGTATGTAAAAGGGAATGCTATTCATGTCATGCATGAGTGTGTGTGTGTGTTTATATGAAGCTATGAATTAATGTACTTCTTCATATCTTTTTCCAAGCAATTTCATGTTAATTATCCCTATTTTCTGCAGTGTAATACTTCTTTTGCTTCTCTGGTTAACATCCTCCATTAACCATTTTGCCCATTTTGCCATTCGTAATTCTATGCCTTACTAGCCCCCTGTCTAGAATTCTTTCCACACCTCGCAAGGACATTCTACTTTTGAGGCTTCTAGCCACATTCTTCTAAATATTTGGAGCCAGGATAACCAAATAAGTGAGAATATAATGTACTTTTCTTCATGATTCTTGGCTTGTATATGTTTGATATGTTAATGATGGTTTTGATATCTTGCATATTTTGTTACTCATAGAAAACCTGAAACAACCCTTGCTTTGAATAATTATTTTCAGTTCGACTAATTGACCTTGGAATGTCATGATTATTTTATTATTCACATCTATTTATTTATATATACCATCTTCAACTTAATATTGACAAAATTACACTGCTTTTAGTCTATTCTCTATGTATTTTTTCACTTCACTTCTATGGAGGTCAGACTATAAATCATAGCGGTACTCCTTGTAATTCTATATCATCTGAAGTGTTTAGTGCATATTTTGGAGAAAATATTCAAATGTAAATTTATTATCTGCATGGATTTATAAGTATCAGGTTGATCAAAGAGTATAAATTCAGGGGCTATATGCCTCTAACTTCAGTATTTACAGTTATAATAATGATATTGAAAATACTAACACTTTTCATTTATCTGTGTATGCTCAAACACTTCAAAATTACATTCTTTTGTTTTTGCTTTTGTTTTTGTTTTTGTTTTTTCGAGACATGGTTTCTCTTTATAGACCTGGCTGTCCTGGAACTCACTTTGTAGACCAGGCTGGCCTCAAACTCAGAAATCTACCTGCCTCTGCCTCACAAGTGCTGGGATTAAAGGCAAAAATGACATATTTTTAAAGAAAGAAATTTTTCTAATTTGTAGATATTAAGCTTAATGTTTTTGTTTTGAAAATTAAAATATTCAGTCTGATACAGCAATGCTTAGAATACTTTAGTATTACTAGATTGAAGTTTCAGAAAGGACAAAATTATACAAAGACCTAAAATACATCCTTTGTTACTTCTGTCTTTGACAACTGAAATACATAAATAATATAAAGATGTTCAGTTAGTTAGAACTCTGTGAGTTTCTCAAGCCAGTAAAGTTGATGAAACTTTAGGCAAATAGCCAAAGATGTGACTTGTCCAATCAAAATTGCTCTTTTTGTGAAAAACTCCTTCAGAACTGCCTTATATTTTATGCTTCATAATTGTAATAATCTTAAGGAGACATTGATTTTAAATTTAATTTTTATAAGATTAGAAATAAAGTATTAATAGGTATCCTGAAAATAGTTCTACTTTGTCACACATTTTAGACATGTTCTCTTATAATGTATCCTTATAGGAAAAAATATTCAAAGCAGCTTTCAGAACAGCATACTTCAAAGATCAGTTACCCTAGTAAAATGTCTTTACATTTTTCTGTTTTTCAACCCCTATGTAATTCTTTTATAATACATGAATTACTTTTGTTAAGTATTATTTAATTTCTTATAAAATATATGCTTTATTTTTCTCCACTTCTGTCGAAATGTTCAATTTATATATCTTTTAAAGACAGTGTGTCAAATCTTATAGACATCTCAATTCGTCACATCTTAGTACATGTAAAACAGATGTGTATCCCACAGTCCCAAGAATCAGATATTTTAAAGTGAGCAAAATAATAATTATAATTACTATCATATTTATATTCCAGCAGTCCCATCATAATTATTTAGATTCTATCTTTAAAGCATTCAAGTGTAATATGCAATTAATGAAAATGATCTAATTATAAAATAAATCCTTAAATCACAGCCCTAACCTAAAGTCTAATTTAACCAGTTGAGAAAAACTTTAATTGAGTAGAAACACACTGAGTTATTTCAAAGTTTCTAATTTTCTAATTTTCAAAAGTTAAATTATCACATCTTTATATACATTTTAAAAAATAAGTTAATAAATATGCACCTCATTTACATCATTTGCCCTTTCCCACATCTCATTTCTACCTCTTCTGTAAACAACCTGGCTCCTCAATGTCACTTATTCATAGCTTTTCTGAAAAGAAATATTACACACACACACACACACACACACACACACACACACACACACCACTTGTGCATTGGCATGTGAACTGGTGCTGACATTTTTCAGGTCTGGTTTTGGCAGCTATTTTAAGATTTCATGGGTGTGATTTTCTTACATACCTATATGTTTAAACTCACAAGAGGTTTCTTGGTCTTTTGATCCTTCATAATTTTATAGCACTCTCTCTGACCCAATATTTCCTGAGCCTTAGATATAGGGATTTTATTGTATAGATAGCTTTTTTTAAGCAATCCAGGCTTTCTATAATAGTCTCCATTTGTTGCAATTAGAAGCCCTTTGGTGGGAAGTGAGAGACACAACATTTTGAGTATAAGAACAAGTACCTAAAATGTAGTTAGAAACTATACTGATTTAGTGATATCAATCACCTTATTGGTTATGTAGAATTGGCTATGTTATAGTATCATGCAATATTTCACTCCTTATGTTCCTGCTCTTGCCACCACTGTCCCTGCCTGGCCAGAACAGGCAGAGGGAGGTGCAGCCTCTAACTCCCCTGACTCTCCTACCTCTACATGGAATCTACTTAACACTCAATCTCTACCTTCTCTACTAAAGCCTTACCCTACAGCATACAGGACCCCTAGATGCTGAGGTGAGACAGTTCATGGCATATGTGCAATTTGCCTATAATGATCCCTACAATTGAAAGTGGCAGAAACCCTCATTTTTTAGAAAGACTACAGCTGTTCTAAATTCAGTCGTGGTGACTCACCTGCCCACCTGGGATGACCCTCACCTACTGCTCCAGGTCCTATTCACAACAGAGGAGAGAGTGAGGATCATTGGAGCTGTCTGGAAATTGGTTTCAGGATCAAATGGGCTGCACATTCAAGTACAGTCTGATATAGATGCAGCCTTTCCTTTGACTCCATCCGAAAGGAACTTTAATGCTGCTGAAGGCAAGGAGAGGCTCCAGATCTACCCCTAGATATTGATGAGCCTGCCAGATAGCCCACAAATTTATTTTAGGTTAGGCAGGTGATGCAGGAAAAGAATGTGTGCTCCAAGCACTGTCAAGT
The DNA here is from genome assembly GCA_902729485.2 of Mus minutoides. Taxonomy (NCBI): domain Eukaryota; kingdom Metazoa; phylum Chordata; class Mammalia; order Rodentia; family Muridae; genus Mus; species Mus minutoides. Next base: position 37,758 of record LR752707.1, read on the forward strand.
CTTTTTGAAGCCTATAGGACCTGCACTTCTTTTGACACAGAAACTAGAGAGCACCAGGCCACTGTAAACATGACTTTTGTTAACTAAGATGCTTCTGACATACTTTGGAAGCTTCAGCCACTGAATAACTTTGTGGTCTGCCTCTGACACCCAAAATCCAGTGTCTATTTGACTTTTAATGGCAAGATTTGGAGAGAGGCTTCAAGAGACAAATGCCTTGGACACATCTACTTTTAAGGATTCAAGAATTCACCCATCATCTTTGAAGAGGCTCTACATGAGGATTGGGTGAGTACTGGTGGACCCACCAGCAAATCACTCTGCTTCAGTATATATATGAAATCCTGATTTTGAGCCTCTGTCTTAGGGACATGCCAGAAGAACACTGGATGCATGCTACAGGAGCTGATTCAACTTGGCTACTGAGTGTCTGATAAGAAGGCCCACCTTTGTTTAATTTGAAGTCACCTATCTTGGTTACACAGTCAAGGGAAGCCAGTCAATGCACGCTGTAGGATGCCTGGAAGGAAACCATTCTTAGTACCACAGATTCATCAACTAGAGAACACCCTTCTACCTGACCCATCTTCAGACTTGCAGCATGATTGCTCTACAGTTCTGAGGCACATCCAGAACATCATGCGGGACTCGTCTAACATACCCTGGCCATACACAGAACTTTTCTACTTCATGGATGGGAGCAGATTCATCCAGAATGGAATCAGGTGTGAAGGAGAAGCAGTAATGTACTTGTACTCTGTTATTTGGCCAACTTCTTTGCTAGTGGGAACTTCAGCCCAGAAAGCTGAATTAAAGGCTCTAACCTCGGCAAAAGGAGACAGAGCTAACATTTATACTGAAAGCAGATATGCCTTTACTATATGGTTTACATATATGGGTCTGTATACCCAGAGAGGGTATTATAGACTGCAGAAAGAAAAACCATCAAAAATAAGGAAGGAATACTTGCTTTACTGGAGGCATTATAGTTTCTTCTCAAAGTAGCCATAATTCATTGTCCCAGGCATCAGGAAGGGATATTAGAAATAGGCTAGCTATAAGCTGAAAAGGAGGCCACCCAAGCTTCCTCTGCCAACATCCTGATAGCCTTGCCACCCTCTATGCTCCCACACATCCCTGAATATACTGGGGAAGACAAAGGACATCATGTGAAATGCCAAATATTTTATAGAAAAGATGAATGATTACTGACCTTTGAAGGCTACAACATTCTACCTGAGAAGTTTGCTAAGCAACTCATCCACTAGATTCATCAAGCTTCACACATGGTCACCAAAAATGGAAAGAACTGCTGTGTTGGGCAAGGTACAAAATATTTGACTTAGGAAATAGATTATACAGAAATAAAACCGGGAATATATGGATATAAGTCTTCGCTAATTTTTATAGATACCTTAAACGATGGGTAGAATACTACCTTACAAAGAAGTTGACTGCCAATGTAGTTGCTAAGAAGCCTCTGGAAGATATCATACTCAGGTATGGTTTGTTTACCATGTTTGGGTCTGACAATGGACCCACATTTATCTCTCAGGTAATTCAGTATCCAGCACAGATTCTGCGGACCAATTGGAAATTACACTGTGCATATAGACCATAGGGTTCAGGGCAAGTAGAGAGGATGAATCAGACCCTGAAGTAGTCCTTGACCAAATAAACCACTGAAACTGGCAGTGAGGTTCCCTCCCACCTCTTTTGCCTTATATAGGTCAAGAAACACCTTCTATAGTTTGGGTCCTCATTTGGGATCCTAAATAGAAGGCTCCCTCCCATTCTTCCTAGCATATTTGTACTCTGAGAGGCTCCTCCCAGCATATTACTGCAACAGATTCAAAGACCCAAAGCAAACATTAGATGGATCTTCAGGTGTCTTGTTGAAGACTTAAAGGAAGATTTAAAAAATCTGGAGGAGATAGAGACCCCACATGAAGACCAATAGAAAAAACTAACCTGGACCATTGGAGGCTCCCAGAGACTAATCTAGAAACCAAAGAGCATACATGGGCTAGACCTAGGTTCCCTGCATAAATGTAACAGATGTGCAGCTTGGTCTTCATTAGGGTCCTTCAACAATGGAAGCAGTAGGGAATTACTTTGTTTCTTGCTGATGGATCCTGTTTCCCAGACTGTGCTTCTTTGTTTGGTCTCAGTGCGAAATGATGTGACTAGTCCTTCAGTGACTTGATATGCCATGATAGGTAAATACAAGTATAGGGATATTCCTTCTTCTCAGAGGAGAAGGGAAGAGAAGAGCTTGTGTGTGGAGGGGACTTAGAAGAGAAGGGAAATGTGATCTGGATGTAAAGTGAATAAATAAATAAATAAATAAATAAATAAATAAATAAATAAATGGAAAAATAGAAAAGAATCGGAGATATTTGAGAGTCTTGCAGCTATTTAATAATAAAATATTAGCAGTGTTATTTTATTATTAACATACTTGAATACAAAAGTGAGAAAAGACATTGTTTGATAAACAACCTCAGTATACTCAGATTTAAGAAAATCAAGATGTAAAGAGAAGCAAAACTCAACATACTATAAAAGACAAAATCAAAGAAATAATTTAGAATCAGAAGAGACCAGAACAATAATTATAGATTATAATATGCATATAATGTATGGAGTAATAAAATAAAACAGAAAGGAAATATTATAGAAAAGATCCCAAATGCATTGCTATTCACATGCATTCTGACCTGATTTCATTTGTTATATAGACATGTACTATAGAGAAAGGCAAGAGAATACAAGTCATAAAACTATAAAAATGATTTTATAATAACATTTAAAAAGTCTTTTATAATATTAAAATAGAGAAGAGTACATATGAAAAAAATTAAATATATGACATAATATTTTCTTTTAAATTAAACAATAAGTAATTAGTATATTTTAGGGGCAAGTATAATACTGTGAAAAGTATTTTGTTCTGAATAACAGAAAACATTTGTACATAAAAAGTTTATACTTCCTTTAAATATTTTCCCTCCAGGAGGATACAAAAATAGTATAACTAGTATGAGAAATGACAGCAGAGGATGAACTTGTTAGAAACAAATACAAAAACAACTAAATGAAAACTATATCTATAACTAAAAAGAAGGCTTTACTACTATTTAATTGGAAAATGTTCATTAAAATAAAAAACTTTACTTTCACAATATTTTGTAAGGATGTTTTCTTTTTTTTCAATTTTTATTAGATATTTTCTTAATTTACACTTCAAATGCTATCCCGAAAGTTCCCTCCCCCCACCCCCCACCCTGCTCCCTTGCTCACCCACTCCCACTTCTTGGCCCTGGCATTACCCTGTATTGGGGCATATAAAGTTTGCAGTACCAAGGGGCCTCTCCTCCCAATGATGGCCCACTAGGCCATCTTCTGCTACATATAGAGCTAGAGACACGAATTCTGGGGGTTCTGGTTAGTTCATATTGTTGTTCCTCTTCTAGGGTTGCAGACCCCTTCAGCTCCTGGGGTTCTATCTCTAGCTTCTCCATTGTGGGCCCTGTGTTCCATCATATAGATGACTGTGAGCATCCACTTCTGTACAAGACAGCTATATCCAGGTCCCTTCAGTAAACACTTGCTGTCCTATGCAATAGTGTCTGAGTTTAGTGACTGATTATGGGATGGATCCCCCCTGGTGGGGTAGTCTCTGTATGGTCCATCCTTTCATCTTAGCTCTAAACTTTGTCTCTGTAACTCCTTTCATGGGTATTTTGTTTCTTCTTCACAGGAGGAATGAAGTATCCATGAGCTGGTCTTCCTTCTTGATTTTCTTGTGTTGTGAAAATTGTATCTTGGATATTCAAAGTTTCTGGGCTAATATCCATTTATCAGTGAGTGCATATCCAATGACTTCTTTTGTGATTGGGTTACCTCACTAAGGATTATATCCTCCAGATACATCCATTTGCCCAAGAATTTCATAAATTCATTTTTTTAATAGCAGAATAGTAATCCATTGTGTAGATGTACCACATTTTCTGTATCCATTCCTCAGTTGAGGGACCAATGGGACCTTATAAAATTGCAAAGCTTATGTAAGGATAATTTTAAAATTATTTTCTTTCTTCATTTTTAACAATGACTCTCAAAAATTGGAATTAATAGATTTATAAATAATAAGTATTAATGTATAACTAGTACAAACATATATAAAACAAACTTGTGAGAATGAGATTTAAATTGTTTTAAATTTGTAATTTTGAATAATATTGTACCACATGATTTATTTTCAGAGGTATTGTCTTGAAACCTATATTTCTTCCTCTCTAAATACAAAGGTATACAGTTAAATCTACTTAAGTAAGTCCCAGTTATGTTTAAGATAGTAAATTATTACATTGTTAAAGTACAAGAGTTGTGATTTATATCTATATACACTATATAGATTTCATTTAGAGTAAAAAAAAAAAGACCATTCACAAGTCTTTTTTTTTAATATAAACTGTGCTTCCAATTATCACCATATCTATGTTTAACTTAGATGAGAAGTGAATAACTTTAGGGAGAAAGTAATCCAATCAATATGGCTTATGATTCTTATAAATAGTAATTTAATATGTTAGCCTAACTAAAAATAAATATTAAAGGGAGTAGATAACATACAGGAGCAGCACCAACAATTAGGTCAGTTGTGAAAGTTACATCAGTGCACGCTTTCAAACTTTTCTACCTCATGACATTCACCTACTTGAAGACTAGAACTTACTCTTGCACTTCTACTACAAGGAAAGGACTGAATTAAGGATAAGTCACAGGGAATTATCTTGTTAAAATTGACCATACACAACAGTGATCTACAGGATACTGAGACACTCCTTGTTTTTGCCACAATACTGCAAAGGCATTCTACAAGCCAAAGGTTTATATTAAATATAAATCAAATAATACATATTAACTAATAAGAAGGGAGAAGAAATATGAATCATTATTGACAGCATAACAATATGAATCATTATTGACATCCATTCCTATCTAAATCACATTTACAATATCTCCCCCCCCCCAAAAAAAAAAAAAAAAAAAAAAAAAACTGTGAGGAACTTTGAATACCTGTGCTTTTTGTGAGCTTGGAGAATGGAGCTAACATTCAGTCTTAAAAGATTTGTGAGTACAGCATTTTTAATAGACTCCCCTTCAGTCTTTTATTGTTCTCTCCAACAATGGACATAAAGAGACAATTTTTAAAATAGTATATTATTTCAATATACTTGTGGAATAATGACTCTACTTCCTGATTCTAACAACACTGAGTAAAAGAAAAATATAAGCACATTCTTGCTTCATTAGATGGCATGAAAAACTTAAAATACAGTTTATTCCCAAGTCAGGTGTAGCATGAAACAAACAGATAAACAAAAATAAAACAAATTCATATCATTAGCAAGAAAAGCACAAAGTTGCTTTCTGAAGTGGCATGGCTCTGGAGTAAGCAGGCCTCAAGCCATTAGAGTAGGATAGAAAAATCCATGTTTTGTATAGTCATACAGTCATATACACAAAGTCATAGTGTAAAATGAAATGTGGCATGCAATATCCACCCCTTAGGGTCTATTTCCTTTTTTTTTTTTATCTGATTAATGAAAGAATAAGAACATAGATTACTTTTTTTCTAAGTACAACAAAACCTACAGTATATCCTGATTGAGCGTGTGTCCACATGAATAGCATTTTATATCAGCTACTCAAAGAACTACATCCTCAGTAAAGATTCCATTATTCAACAAGGTTAGTGGGTTTCAGGCAGTAGACATGTAGTAAAATCTAGAAATTTTAACCGTTTCATACACAGAAGCAATTTAATATATAATAGCATGTTGGGAAGTAAATGTTAAGTATAGGGAGATGTTTCAGAACATGCATGCTATGAGAGAAGAAAACTCAGTTATGTATGTACAAAGAAATTTCCATGATTAGTTAAGAAATATGTGTCACATAGGTTTTAAATCAAACAAGCAAGGTGTGTAGATAAACATCTTGAGTACATTGACTACTCCATGAAGTAGAAACTTAGAGTTGACCTCAGGTATAATTTTTATTTCCTGCTTCCATAAACATCAAGGACCAGCATGTAAGCACTGTGATAAGTCTTATCTACAGACTATTTATGTGAGCAACATGGGCCATCTCTGCATTGGGTTTCTTGTATGAGAATTCTTTTCGAATATAAGCAGGGGTAGATAAATGGAAGAAAATTGAAGACTCAGAAATGAACCCACAAGCCTATGGGCACTTGATCTTTGACAAAGGAGCTAAAAACATCCAGTGGAAAAAAAAGAGTATTTTCAACAAACGGTGTTGGCTCAACTGAGAGTTAGCATGTAGAAGAAAGAGTTACAGAGATCATGTGTGAAGCTGAATCCAAAGTATGGACCCAATGACTACGGCTGCCAGGGATCCATCCCACAGTCAGCCACCAAACATAGACACTATAGCATATGCCAGCAAGATAGTGCTGAAAGGGCCAGGATATAGCTGTCTCATGGGAGACTATACCAATGCCTGGCAAACATGGAGGTGGAAGCTCACAGTCAGCTATTAGATGGAACACAGGGTTCCCAAGGAAGGAGCTAGAGAAAGTAC
>LR752707.1:44472-64323 GCA_902729485.2 Mus minutoides
ACCTATAGGTGGAAGAATAACCATGAACTAACTAGTACCCCCTGAGCTCATGTCTCTAGCTGCATATATAGAAGAGGACGGCCTAGTTGGCCATCATTGGGAAGAGAGGCCCCTTGGTCATGCAGACTTTATATGCCCCAGTACAGGGGAATGCCAGGGCCAAGATGTGGGAGTGGGTGGGTAGGGGAGCAGGGCCGGGAGGGGGGAGGGTATAGGGAACTTTCTGGATAGCACTTGAAATGTAAATGAAGAAAATATCTAATAAAAGTTGGAAAAAAAGAATTTTTAAGTATATTTTTGAAGTTATCTTTGTACTTGGATATTCTCTTTTCAAATTCTCCCACATGATTACATAAAATCCTTTGAAATAAGGATATTTTTATTTAGTGAATTAATTTATTTTTACATGCCATATTTTATTCCCTGTGTCCCCATCTACCCTCCAACTGCCCCACATCCCACACCTCCTCCCCAACCCTGTCTCCATGTGGATGCCTCCATCAGTCACCCTACCTGACCTCTAAACTCCCAGAGGCCTCCAATCTCTTGAGGGTTAGGTGCACCATCTCTGAATGAACACAGACATGGCAGTCCTCTGCTGTATGTGTGTTGGGAGCCTCATATCATGTGGGTATGCTGTCTGTTTGGTACTCCAGTGTTTAAGAGATTTTGGGAGTCCAGATTAATTGAGACTGCTGGTCCTCCTACAGGATTGCCCTTCTCCTCAGCTTCTTTCAGACTTACCAAATTCAACAACAGTGGTCAGCTGCTTCTGTCCATTGTTTGGGTGCAAATATCTGCTTCTGACTTTTTCAGCTGCTTGTTGGGTTTTTTGGAGGGCAGTCATGATAGGTCCATTTTTGTGAGTACACCATAGTCTTAGTAATAGTGTCAGGCCTTGGGGCCTCTCCTTGAGCTGGACGAAACTTTGGGCCTGCCAGTGGACCTTCTTTTCCTCAGGATCATCTTCATTTCCATCCCTGTAATTCTTTCAGAAAGGAACAATTATGGGTCAGATATGTGACTGTGTTGGCAACCCCATCCCTCACTTGATGCTTTCTCTGTCTTCCTGCTGGAGGTAGGGTCTGTAAGTTCCCTCTCCCTACTGTCAGGCATTTCATCTAATGTTCTTCCCTTTGATTCATGACAGTCTCCTACCACCCAGGCCTCTGGTGCATTCTGAGGGGTCCCCCCAACCTGAGGTTACATCAGCAAATAGGAAGAAATTGAGTTCAATAAATAATGTTAAATTTTATGAAAATTAATTAAAGAAGAAACACATTTATATGACTTGCCATCTTAAATAACATATACATATTGCAAAACACTGTGTCATTAGGGGAATGGTGATTATATTAATTTTTTAAACAAAAAACTTTAATCCAGTCAGCTATCATTAATTAACTACAACTCAAACAAAAATCTCCACAAAATCATTTGAAATCAATATAATCAAAAAGTAGTCATATTAACAATATATTAAATGTTAATAAATAAATGAATATGGATGACAAATGATAAAAATGTGTAAAAAATGGATATAGCATCCTAGTAGTAAATATTTCTACATAAAGAGTCTTTATTATAATATTTCTATATTAGCTGGAGTATGTACACAAACACACATACACAGAATGCAAACACACACACAAACACACACATACACTGTAAACACACAGTGCCAATATATGAATTTTGAAAAATGATTCCAGTTGATCTATCAACATAGAAAGACAAACTCTCACTAGAACCATATCTAGATGAAGAACTACATGTAATTAATGACTGCTGAGAGAGTGACATTGATCCCTATGGGTGAGCCCCTAATTGATCGTCAATCTCAAGTCTTCATCCCTACAAAAATATATGGGCAACATTACATGGATTAAACAAATTTTATATATATATATATATATATATATATATATATATATATATATATATATATATATATATATATATATATATATATATATATATATATATATATATATATATATATATATATATATATTCAGACATGTATTACTCATATGTAAACAGATACATGTAACAATAACAATGAAAAAAATAGGACATGAATTTCAGAGGTAGTGAGGGCACAGAAGAGGATGGAGGGAGAAAAAGGAGGGACGAAATGATGTCAGTCAGTAGAGTAAGCATATATACATTTAGAAATAATGCTACAAGTTTTTACAAATCATATATATATATATATATATATATATATATATATATATACACACACACACACATACATACATAGATCCTATTTTTCAAAGACAACGAAAGAAGACACTATACAAAAGAAAGAGTAAGATAAATGTTGGACTGATAAATAAAACAGAATTTAAAACTCCAAGGGATTTCAGAACTATTCTGGGAAAGGTAGTTTTTCAAGACTGATCACATTAGGATGCAAAGCTTCAATTCATCAGTTTTTCCTGATGATGTTTAAATTTTTATTAAGGAATGATCCTTGAAAAAAGTCCAAAGGGCAAGGTGGTTACACAGAGAACTCTACTCCAAATGCCATATATTCTCTGCTGCCTATAAATTGTTCCTAAACATAGGCCCTTCATATTTTTAGTATATTCTTAACTAAAATCCTCTCAGTGTACAATTCAATGCAATATGGAGTTTCTACAAGGTTTTTCCAACCCAGACAGTGATAGTGAACCTCTAATATAATAAAATATTGATACTCAGCCTTGTTGACTCCATAAATACATCTCAGTTTTTTATAAACTCTTTGAAACAAGTCAACTCACTGTAAATTTTTCATTTAGTTTGAGGTATCCAGACAATAACAGAATATAGAGGAAGATATTTTTGTGTATCTGCAGGATTAGGCATGAGCCTTGATACAGAGCTCTGATGTCTTGGCTCCAGATGGAATCTGAGATTGGCATGGCATCTGTTCAGAACTAACTACATTATCTTGACCAATCTCAGTGTTCACTTTATTTCAGTGTTTCATGGTTTTTATATAGTTTTCATATGTCAGTACTTGAAGAGTATTTCTGAAATGCTCTGTGTTTCTTCCTCTCCTCTCTATGAACTACTACTTTTTACAAAATTATATATTTTGGTAATGGAATTACTGGAATATTAAAGACATTCATGTTGCTTATAGGTTTAAGGAGCGAAAGATCTGCCTACATCTCAGAAAGTCACTGAGTGCAATGCCTCTCTATATTCTTCCCAGTCTCATTCCAATTGCCTTTATCTGTAAAGAAGCAGACAAATGCGCTCTTGGCCTGGAGAGATGTTTTGGTGAGCAAAGCCATTTCTCTTATAAATATGACAACCTGAATTATAATTACCCAAATATATGCAAGAGAAAATGTAGTATGTCTTTATTTTTAGTGTTGTACTGGTGTCAATATTCTGTCTCAATTATTAAGAATGTTTCTTTTCTGCTACAAAAGAGACATCTTACTCATGGGAAATTTTATGTTACTTTTAGACAGAAAGGAGAAGGTCAGAGAAAATTTCCTGTGTTTGCCTCTCTATTTTTCTCAGGTCAAAGTATCAATATATCAAATTGGCAAATCTGGAGCTAGATTCTGTTTTAAAACAGAAGAAATGTTTAACTCACCGCCTGTTGTTTCTACGATTTAACCTGCATGTGAATATATGCAATGAATATTCTTCAATCTGGAAACCTAAGATGTGTGTGTGTGTGTGTGTGTGTGTGTGTGTGTGTGTGTGTGTCTACAAAATGAAATATGACCACATATCCTCCTCTATTTACTATTTCCATCTCTTGCTATGCCCATCCCCACTTCATTTCATGTCTATTATTGTGATAACCCACTAAGACTGCTTAGAGTTTCTCGTATGTGCATGTTGTAAAACCATTCACTGTAGGTTAATCTTAACGTTGACCACATACTTAAAAATTATTTTCAAGCCCAAAGCAACTAAGAACTAGCAACAGTTCCTTGATATGGGATGGGGCAATAATATATATATATATATATTTGTCTTCTGCAAGTAGCCACAGCTTCTATTCACCGTTGCAATAGCATTATCATGTCCAGTCTCATGATACTTCTTTCCACCCTGAGGCTCTTAGGGTTTTCTGCCTTCTCTCTCATGATATTTCTTGAGTCTTAGTGATGGTGGGGTGACTGGAGATATCCTGTATAGAGTTAAGAATTAATCTCAGTTCCCCAGCAAAGAGGCCGGTTATGCTTATCTACAGTGTGTATTTTCTATTGAAAAAAGACCCTTCCCTGATCAAGGTCACAAATGACTTTTAGACCATAGCTATAGACATAGTATCTAGAAGGCAGTTTTGTAGAAGGACAAGAAAATTCCATCCTAGGGCCTATGCCACTTCCAGAGTCTTGGACTTCTGAGAAAAATTGTGCTACCAAGCATGAAATTCCTTCCTGTGGAGCAGCCTTTATGTCCAATCAGAAAAGTTTTAATTACCTAATTACCGTCTTGCCAGTTTTATACCAGTAGGCACATCTTACTTAAGTATTTTAACATGGAAGACCCAAGGCTAAATAACAATATCGATATCTTTCTCCTCTTTCAGATTGCATACTTTATAGCACCATGAGAGCTAGCTAGACATGAAAAAAAAAAAAATCCTTTACTTACTTTGAGGTTGATTTCTCTATGGCCTGAAGTCACATTGTTCCGTGTCTTCAGTACTATCGATTAAAGTATGAACCAGTACAGCTACTTTGGAAATAGGTCTAGAGATAAAAGAAAAATCTCTAAACAGATCTGCCATAAATACTATACCAATCAATGTGTTTATAATACACAGTGAATATTAATAATATTCAATGATAAAAATGCAACTGACAAAGAAATTAAAAACTTAGTTTAGTAAAATATAGTTAAATCAACACTAGAAACATGTCAAAACTGATTCACAGAACAAAATCTAAAGCTCAAATTTTTAATGAATAATAAGAATGACTATGACATCACATGTAATTAAACAGGTGCCAAAGCTGTCTGGCTGATGGTTTATTTTGTATGTTTTAACTCATTATTTTGAATTGTGGGTTATTATTTTTTTAAAACTTTCCAGAATCAAGTTAAACATTTCATATTTTAAAAATAATTATGTTGATGTACAAGTCTACAGAGATATCTCAGGCATTAAATGCACATAGCCAAGATTCAGTCACCCCTATACACTTTTATTGATGCAACATGTTAGGGACCCCTCTCTCATCACACAGGCCAAAGGAGAGACACTGACCAAAGAAAGAACACACTTTTTATACCTTTGTAAAAGGCAGATTTAAGCAACAAGGTAGCTGGCTTATTTTAATTGGTGTAGCAAGTAATCCTTTCAGGCATTTGTTGGTTTGTATAGGGTGACTAAGTAACCCTTTGGCTTAGTCTCTCACTCTTCCTGTCCTTGTGGTTTTGAACTTATGAGTCAGCTATTAATGAAATAGCTATTAAGTCACAGTTATTAACATCAGGGGAAATTTAGCAACAAGTTCAGGGTGGTTTGTGATTTTTTTTCAGAATTCATTGTGGGGTGGGGTAGTGGAATTTTTCTGAGAATTGTTATTTTGTTATGGTTATTTCTCTGAGAAGTGCATATATTGTTTTGGCAGCTGTAGACTTAATCATTTTGACTGCTAAAACTATGTTTTTACATTTGTTTACTCAGCCAGCTTTCTTATTTGACTCTGTAGTTGGCCTGCTAGTACAGGGGGGAATGTCTTTTTTCAAGTGGGAAGGTACTGGGTGGTCTTGAATTCATTTTGGATATTCCACTAGCAACTAACTATAATAAATGCTGAGATTCAAAGAGAAACATTAGATGGAGCTTGGAAAGTTTTGTGGAAGAGCTTGGGGAATGGACTAAGAAACACATGGGCAAAAGGGTCTCCACAAGAGAGCAACAGGGTTAACTAACCTATATACTTGTGGGCTCCTAAAGACAGAATCACCAACCAAGAGCATACAAAGGCTGGCCCTAGGCTCTGGCACATATGTAGCAGATGTGCAGCTTGGTATTCAGGTGGTCTCCCAACAGTAGGGCTTACCCTGACTCTGTTTCCTGCCTGTGGATCCTGTTTGCATAAATGGGCTGAATAGTCTGGCCTCACTGAGAGGATATAACTAGTCCTGCAGTTATTTGTGGTGCCATGGTAGGTTGTTATCCAGGAGGATCTTCCCCCTTCTCAGAGTTGAACGGGAAGAATAAGGGAAGGGATTATAAGATGAGAAACTCGAAGGAGAGGAAGGCTGTGATCAGGATGTAAAGTACATACATAAATAAATAAATAAATAAATAAATAAATAAATAAATAAATAACACAAATAGATAGATAGATAGATAGATAGATAGATAGATAGATAGATAGATAGATAGATAGATAGATAGATAAATGGAAAGAAAGAATCTCGGGGCAGAAATTGATCCCTGTGATTTGCTCTCTGTACTTTATTCAACTACCCAGAACAACCTGCCAATGAAGGCAGTGTCCATACTTGTCTGGTCCTTTCGCATGAATCATTATCAATAAAACATCCACACAGAGTTGCCTATAGGCCAGTCTAAACAAGAAATTGTTTCAGTTGTGGTTACTTCCTTCTATATAATGCCAGCTTGTATCACAATGACAGAAGAAAAAAACAACAACAACAACTACAAAAAAACTACCCATCACAGATTTTTAGAACTGCTATGCTTCTTACATGATGAAGCAAATATTTCACATAATGCACTGAAATAGAAAAAAATCGCTCCTAAAAATAATATGCGAAGACAGAATGAAGAATATCAGTGAATAGTTCTTTATGAAATCAGAAAAAGAAAATACCAGGTTTTCAGGTGGTAGCTGATCTATTACCATCAATTCATTGGAATAATTCCATAACAAAGGAAGAACTTGATTAATGATTATTAAAATAATGTCTTTCTTTACTAAGTTTAGTTAGTGTTCTTCAAAAATATATTCAAGGGACAATAAAGGAAGGAGATAGAGGAGTGCTACAACTGTTTTCCTAGAATTCCTAGTAGTCTTGAGTGTTGTCAGGCTATGTCTCAGGACTCTAATAAGAGAGAAGGAAAACAAAATAAAATAAAGCCTTCCTTATTTATTTATTTATTTATCTATTTATTTATTTATTTATTTATTTATATTAGATATTTTATTCATTTACATTTCAAATGCTATCCTGAAAGTCCCTTATACCCTCCCCCTGTCCTGCTCCCCAACCACCCACAACTGCTTCCTGGAACTGGCGTTCCACTGTACTGGGGCATATAATCTTCATAAGACCAAGGGCCTCTCATCCCATTGATGGCCTACTAGGCCATCCTCTGCTACATAAGCAACTAGAGACACAGCTCTGGGGGGTACTGCTTAGTTTATATTATCGTTCCTCCTATAGGGTTGCAGACCCCTCTATCTCCTTGGACACTTTCTCTAGCTCCTTCATAGGGGTCCTATGTTCCATTTATTAGATGACTGCAAAGATCCACTTCTGTATTGGCCAGACACTGGCATAGCCTCAAAAGATATATCTATATCACTTCATTCCTTCTTAGATTAGGGAACAAGATACACATGGAAGGAGTTACAGACACAAAGTTCAAATCTGAGAAGGAAGAAAGGCCTATCCAGAAACTGCCCTAACTGGGGATCCATCCCATAAACAACCACCAAACCCAGGCACCTAGGACTTTGAAGTGACAGTCGTTTATACTCAGTCATTTATATTCAGGGACCCAGGCAGCACTGAACAACAATGTAGTGTTTCCTCTTACTATGGAACAGATATAAACTTTTAGCAGTCATTCTTAACTCTCCTTAATACTGCAATTAGGATTACAAATAAAATTGCTTTCTCTGCTATTAATGGAATTCAGGAAGGATCTATATTGTTTGATTTTTTTTTTAAATCAGGAAAGTTTTAAATTACCCATTCTTCCCAAAGTTGTGTATATCTTTCTGAAAATAAGAAATATTTTCACTTTGTTGTTGTTGTTGTTCTGATTATAATTAAATTGTTTGACACAATTAAGATTTTTGCCTCAGTTTCCCATTAAAAAAAACAACCCATAACTTTCATATAGTGTTGAGCAAGTTATAGGAGAGGAAATTCCAAAATGACACATTGTGCTTTCATTTATGTGACTACATTTTATTCAGAGCCCTTTTTTTTTCCCTTCAGCAAAAATATTTTATCTCATGAGGCAGATAATTTTTTATGTGAATATGAATATTTATGTTTTTCTTCATTACCATTTTGTTAGAAAATAGTTATTGAGCATTTTCCACATGAGCAGTCGAGAATGCAGTGGTAAATGAAACCTACAAGGGTCTGTCATCAAGGAGATAGCATATGAAACACTCTGGAAACATTTTGTTACCCGTTTATCTTTATAATTGGTAACATTTGAACATTTTTGTCTTTGACTACAATGCTCCTATTCCTGGATAGGCTCTATATTATAGTACTAAACTTTGATGAGATTAATACAGCTTGATTCTTTAAGCATTGTGAGTTCGTATCACTTGTTTTTGTTTTTGTTTGTTTGTTTGTTTGTCAGTAGTATCGAATTAGATGCAGAAGTTGTTACGTTTTTAGAAGGATATGCAAAATTTTGATCTACACTTTAGGTGAAAGATATATTAAACTTCAGTGATTGAACATGGATTTGATTATGCTTATGCAGAGATACTAATCTTAGTGATGCATCTGAGGTTAATTGCATATTAAACTCAGTAAATTATCTTAATTTCTCATTTTCATAGAAAACGTGGAATGAACTTGATTCTCTGTATCATGCTGGTTAAATTTCTCCATGTAAACATGGAAGCAAAACAATGCCTTTTGGCCCCTATGTAATTTATTCTGAAGGTAAAATGATGTGTTACCAAATCTGTTTTGGTCTATTTGTTCTGCCTTTACTTGTATAGGTAGAACTCTTAAGTTTAAGCCCTCCAGCTTTTAATGCCTGCGACACATGATTTACAGTGTCACACTCCACCAGTTAGCAAACAATGGCTCTTACAGTATTGTGCTTGGATTTTAGTAGCATTTCTTTTTTTTTTTTTTTTTTTTTTAAAGATTTATTTTTTATTTATTATACTGTACACTGTAGCTGTCTTCAGACACTCCAGAAGAGGGTGCCAGATCTCGTTACGGATGGTTGTGAGCCACCATATGGATGCCGGGATTTGAACTTATCACCTTCGGAAGAGCAGTCGGGTGCTCTTACCCGCTGAGCCATCTCACCAGCCCCTTTAGTAGCATTTCTTAATTATAGATTTGGCACAGAAAACACAAATGAATTGGTTTCTGAAACTAAATTAATTATAACTTGCTAGTTCTATGACTCAGACAGCTGCTCAATCATGTCAATGTTATCAGTATGAAGACTATTGGATAACAGCAATGAAATCAACATAATTCTTCAAAAGTGTCATTTGTATTTTGTTGAACTAAACTCCAATCATGGTCTATGAATAAAAGGAGCGTGGTTTCAGACTTCACATGAAGACCTTCACTTCCATGGCTACCCTATATTCCAAAATATCTTTCTGATTTATACCACCATACATGGAATTTTTAGACAGTTGAGTATGTCCCTTCTTACTTTTTCCTCTTGGTCTTTACACAGAGACAGGTGCCTTTGCCTCCCATAATGATCATACAGCTGTTTTGCTATATTATGAAAAGTTGTGGTGTGTTATTTCACCATTCTTATAGTTTCAATGTCTGTTAAAATTTGTCTGTGTGGTTTTGTGTGTGTGTGTGTGTGTGTGTGTGTGTGTGTGTGTGTGTGTGTGTGTTCTTCCTTTTTCCATCTGTGGATGTGCTAATGAAGGGGAGAATATGGCATTAGATTCCATGTAGCTGGAGTTAACAATGGTTGTGAAATTTTCAATATTGATTCAAGTCCTCTGTAGTAGTAGCACCAGATGTCAACAGCTGTGCTTCTCTTCAAATCTTGCATAAATTTTTGAGGTTTCCGGGTTTTATCCAGACATTCCTTATTTTAGTCACATTTACACAATGTTATATGTCTTACTTTATCTTTATCTATTGGATATTTTCTTTATTTACATTTCAAATGTTATCCCCTTTCTAGCCCCTGCCCCAGAAACCTCCTATCCCATTCCCCCTCCCCTGCTTCTATGAGGCTGTTCCCCAAGCCAGCCTTCCACTCCTGCCTCCCTGCCCTTGAATTCCCCTACACTGGGACATCAAGCCTTTATAGAAACAAGGGCCTCCCCTCTCACTGATGCTTGATAAGGCCATCTTCTGCTACATATGCAGCTGGAGCCAAGGGTCCCTCCACGTGTACTCCTTGGTTGGTGGTTTAGTCTCTGGTAGTTTTAGGAGGTCTGGTTAGTTTATGCTGTTGTTCTTCCTATGTTTTTCAAACCCCTTTCAGCTCCTTAAATCTTTTCTCTAACTCCTCCATTTGGGACCTCTGCTCAGTTCAATGGTTGGCTTCAAGCATCCACCTTTGTATTTGTCAGGCTCTGGCAGAGTCTCTCAGGAGACAGCTATATCAGTATGCACTTCTTGACATCCACAGTAGTGTCTGGGTTTGGTGATTATAATGGGATGGATCCCCAGGTGGGGCAGTCTATGGATGTCCTTTCCTTCAGTCTCTGCTCTTCTGAGTATTTTGTTCCTCTTTCTAAGAAGGACCAAAGTACTAACACTTTGGTCTCCCTTATCCTTGAGCTTCATGTCCTCTGTGAATTGTATCACGGGTATTCCAAGCTTTTAGGCTAATATCCACTTGTCAGTGAGTGCACAACATGTGTGTTATTTGTGATTTGATTACCTTACTCAGGATGATATCCTCTAATTCTATCCATTTGCCTAAGAATTTCATGAAGTCATTGTTTTTCATAGCTGAGTAGTACTCAATTGTGTAAATGAACCACATATTCTGTATCCATTCCTCTGTTGAAGGACATTTAGGTTCTTTTGATCTTTTGGCTATTATAAATAAGGCTGCTAAAGAATGCAAATCGATCCATTCTTATCTCCTTTTATGAAGCTCAAGTCCAAATGGATCAAGGACCTCCACATAAAACCAGATGTGTTGAAACTAATAGAGGAGAGTGTGGAGAAGAACCTAGAACACATGGACACAAGAGGAAATTTCCTGAACAGAACACCAATGGCTTCTGCTCTAAGATTAAGAATCGACAAATGGGACCTCATAAAATTGCAAAGCTTCTTTAAGGCAAAGAACACCTTCAATAAGACAAAACAGCAACTAAAATATTGGGAAAAGATCTTTACCCCTTGTACATATGTTAGAGGGATGATATCCAATATATACAAAGAACTCAAGAAGTTAGACTTTTTATGCCCCAATACAGGGGAACGCCGGGGCCAGGGGGTGGGAGCGGGTGGGTAGGGTAGCAGGGCCGGGAGGGGGGAGGATATAGGGAACTTTCTGGATAACACTTGAAATGTAAATGAAGAAAATATCTAATAAAAGTTGAAAAAAAAAAAAAAAAAAGAAGTTAGACTCCAGAGAATCAAATAACCCTATTAAAATGGGGTACAATGCTAAACAAAGAATTTCAACAGATGAATATTGAATGGCCAAGAAGCACCTGAAGAAATGTTCAACATCCTTTCTCATCAGAGAAAGGCAAATCAAACCAATCCTGAGATTCCACCTCACACACCAGTCAAATGGCTCTGATCAAAACTCAGGGGACAGTAGATGCTGGAGAGGATGTGGAGAAAGAGGAACATTCCTCCATTGTGGCTGTGATTGTAATCTGGTACAACAACTCTGGAAATCACTCTGGTGGTTCCTCAGGAAATTGGACATATTACTACCAGAGGACCCAGCTATACCACACTGAGGCATTTATCCAAAAATTCTCCAACATATAAGTTTTTCCAGTATATAATATGTCTTAAGTACAAGAAAAACATTCTCTTTCTATCAAAGGGCTTCATATTCTAGTCACATTTTATAGAATTAATTATAAGGGAGAAGAAATATTCACTGCAGAATAAAAAATTTTCGGTATAAACTATTTTTCTTTAACTGTTATGAAAATTATCATAAATTATTTCATAACCTTTCCATTATAAAGAAGAAGATTGATTGAATACTTAATGGTACTAAGGATAGACTGTGCTCATTATAGACTGTGCATTTCTATTTAGGGCACATTTGTTGCTGTATGAGTGATGTAATCTAGAGAGGAACAACTAAACATGACGTTCTTAATGTGAGTCGACATGTAGGTTAATTTTATTGTCAGTAATAAAGCTTGGAGTATAAGCCTGTGGAAATATTATCAGAATGCAGGGAGATACAGAAGTCTATAGATGGTCTGGTATTGGAATTCCAGTGTGGCATCATCAGCCCTGTGTTGCAGAAATCAGTAGTGACAATAGAGATTGAAAGTCACTCTATTTCAGGGATGAAGGTTTCTTCTGGGATCCTCTGACTTAGCTATGACCACCTCACTTCAAGTCATTCGGATATGTGAGTAAGAACACCAGTGGTTAATAACCACTGAGGTTTATGGTAGTGAATGCCTTTTTGTTTGAATACATGAAATGTATTCTGTGTTTCATAGCGACCTAGTATGAAGGGAAAACTACCCATAAGTGTCTTCAGAATAAAAAGGAATTGGGTTTTAGAGGAAAGTGTGTTTGAATCTGAGTGAGTTCAACACCACTTACCTGCTATAAGAATTTTCAGGAAAAAAAATCTTTTGTGATACTTTGGTAATTGTGAATGATATGATTACTGCTTAGACAATGAAGATTATTTTCTAAGCTAGTCACTTTTAGTTAATTCCTATTAATATAAACATCCACATTGCATGACAAATCTTAACCAACAGCATTATCTGGTCTTACATTTGGGTATTAATTTTAGGTGGTTTATAACAGTTAACTGATTATTTAATAACATATAAACACCTAACAGACCTAATATTGATCTGTAAGAAAAAGAAAAACATCTTTATATATTTTTATAAGTCTACTTTGCATAAACCCCTCAATGGTAAAATAAGAGCATCAAATCTATTTATCTTCCTGTTCATGACTTTTCTTTTTATTGGCCAAGTGAGTAGCATTAGTTGCTAGGCAATGATAATCTCAGTTAAGCTTCATTACCTTGCAACTAGGCATATTTATTTACTTTACTATTCACTTACTAAGTAAAAGAGAGTTAATTACAATTTTTCAAAGATCTATTTTCTGACTTTCATGTGCTCCCAGCTTTTTTCACCCTTCTCCATTCTTCTCTTAAATAGACTGTCAGACTGCTATAGCCACAAGTTTTTCCATAGTTAGTCTTTTGGAAAATAAACAATCTATATTCTAGGTGGCCCACAAGAGGCAGACACAGTTAGCAGTAGTTTAGTGAGATAATAAGTCACCTAGGGGAAAGTAAGAAGATCTCATAATGGAGTATTGTTATGGTGATTATTTTCTGCAGACATTGTTAGCTCTATTTATATAGCTAAACCAAAAAATAATATGGGCTTCACCATGTAACTAGACACTAGAAACTGCCATCTCTATGTGTCCCATTAGTCTTCCTTTCCTTTATGGTAATCACTGAGTGGCAGTTTTTGATGCAAATTTGAGAATCCAACGTTCATAAAACAATTCACCAGCTCTTTAAGCCACAGTGAAATAATAACATAAATCATGCTCTATTACTCTATTCA
Organism: Mus minutoides; assembly: GCA_902729485.2. Classification (NCBI taxonomy): domain Eukaryota; kingdom Metazoa; phylum Chordata; class Mammalia; order Rodentia; family Muridae; genus Mus; species Mus minutoides. Next base: position 58,158 of record LR752707.1, read on the forward strand.
TTTTATATCTGTTCTCAGCAGACAACCATTCACATATGTTGTTGTACTCTGTATGACTTCTTGATTAAAAAAAATCACATTTATTGATTTATGATTATCACATAATTTAATGCACATAATTAAACCTATTAATTTGTAAGTTTTTCCACAAGTGTGCTGATAAGAATCATCCCACAATCGGATATTCTTCATTGTCCTTATTTCCAGAAGTATCTACATAGTTTTATTAAGTTCTATTCTTTCTGTTATCACTGATCCAGTGTCTTTTGCTATAGTTAAATTCACGGCTATAAAGGTCCATTGTTGGGTACATGAGATAAGACAGTCCATACTATGGCGGTCTTGAAGTAGAAAAAAAAAAAAAAAAAAAAAAAAAAAGATGTATGATACTAGCACACAATTCACAAAAGATAAATATAGACAATTATCCCTCAACTTTCTATAATAATAACAATGTATTTAAAAATATTTGTTCAGTTTTTCATTTTAATGTATTTGCATATTTTTTCTATTCTTTCCTCCCTGAAAACTCTCCTGTATATCCGTCCTTACTATATTTCAATTTATAGTATCTTTCTAAATGAATTTTTTAAATGTATAAAAAATGTTTAAGTTAAAATGCATATAATAAATGAAATGGGGAGCTGTTAAATATCATGAATTCATAAGGAAATGCATAATCTTAAAAACTTAATTACTGCTGTATGTATATTACAATGAATCCAATTTGAATGTAGAACATTCCAGCGTTCATTTAATGGAAAGTCATATATAACCTTGGTAGTATTAATTGTATTCTGCAAACCAATTTGTGTTTTCTTACAAAGTTAGTACTTACATATCACAAATTCTACCAATTTCACTCCTTAGTATTACCTAAAGAAAAGTTGTAGCCGGGCGTGGTGGCACACACCTTTAATCCCAGCACTCGGGAGGCAGAGGCAAGTGGATTTGTGAGTTCGAGGCCAGCCTGGTCTACAGAGTGAGTTCCAGGACATCCAGGGTGATACAAAGAAAGCCTGTCTCAAAAAAACAAAACAAAACAAAACAAAACAACAAAAAAAGTTGTGTGTTTGGTAAGGGTGTGTGGGTGTAAGGGGCAGAGATTAGTCAATATAATATAATTATAAAGCTGGTTGTGATCCAATAATCTCTTTCCCTTAGACGCCTTGCTCCTGAGTGGCTTGTGCTGTTTGAGGTAGGTTAGAAAGTATAGCCTTGCTAGAGGAAGTATGAAAATGGAGATGGTCTTTAATAGATTAAGACAGCATATCCTTTCAGATTACTTTTTCAGTTTGATACTTAAAATTTAAGGTGTGATCCCTCAGTTTCCTGTTTCCAGTCTACTTCCAGAACTGTAAGGCCAAATAAACTCTTCTATAAACTGCACAGAGTACCCATTACAACGATTATATAAGGTTTACCTATAATACAAATAATTGCAAATTACTCAAATTGCATCTTTCCATAAACAGGTGATTTTTTTTTTAAAGAAGGTAAAAGTAAAACTTGGAATACTAGTTACCAATAGATGTAATGAACAATCGATAGTCAACAAGTGAGTGACATCACTGTCAGTCCAAAATAAAATAATTTGGTAAAACCTGAGAGCCATCATTTGTATTAAGTAGAAATATTTTATTAAAATTTTAGTATTTGACACTTTAAAAAGAGTGAGACTTTACAGCAAATGCATTACGCATTAAAATATGATTCCATATTTAAAACTATAATTTATTAAAGTTGCATTTTCTAGTTAGTGCATATATTCTAGAACACTCTATTAACATTTTCCAATTTGAATTTCAATTACGTATGTTTGTCTTTCATATTTGTCTTTCATATAATGTTACTAAACTGTTAAATAAAAAATAATAAAATGTTCTTTGTTTAATTGCTATTCTTTAAAATGAAGTATGTAGCAAATGTCTTGACATTTTTTTGACTTCTCTAGAAATAGCAATGGATCCAGGAACTTATTCATAAAAACTTGTATGGGAACAATTTGGATCACTAAACTTCAAAGGTTTAAGAGTGGCTAATTTTTATGGAGGTTTAAATTTTTGCATGCTATGACATTTACTAGGTATATATTTTTTTCCTTTATAAGTTCCTTGGTTGTTATATTTTATCACAGCAATGGGATTGTAGTTGATGTAGAAGATAGTATCGGAGGATAGGCTGCTGCTTTCAAGAACCTGACCTTGGTGTTTTTTAGTGTCCTGTGGAAGACTTTAAAACTTTGGATTAGGAAAATGTTTGAATGCCATAAGCAAATCTTAATAGGACGTTCTAATAGAAACCTGGAAGACAGTAATACTAATGGAGAAATGTGCAATGCTGAGCTCTCCTGCAAGAAGTTTCAGGTGAGAGCAACATTAGTAAATTTCCTAATAGCATTCCTGTGATACTTTGGCAAAGAAATTGACTGCTTTATGCCCTGACCATAAAAAGCTTCCTGACAATGCAATACACAAAAAATAAGACAAAATTATTTGGAAAAGGCCATTTCAAGGCAGTAAAATACTGAATCTGCGGGCAAAGTTATTGTAGATGATTATCATGCATGTCTAAAAAAAAAAAAAAAAAACAGTGAGACAGAAAAAAAAAAATGTATACTTTGAAGAGAAAATGTATGCCAGGAAACCTTATGTTTTAGCCAAGGCTTGTCTTAGGAGATAAGGAGAAGAAAGAAAGAAAGAAAGAAAGAAAGAAAGAAAGAAAGAAAGAAAGAAAGAAAGAAAGAAAGAAAGAAAGACAGAAAGGAAGGAAGGAAAACCAAGTCTGAGTTTTAATTTACAGCTATATGTAAATTCATAAAATACGTAATTCTTAAGACTTGATTACTTCAGAATTTTAAAAAAAGGAGATAAGTGACATCAAGTAGAATTTTCCTTCTCTACACTAAATAAAAGGAATGGTGGTTATTAGGCAAGGCCTCACAGGCTCTGCTGACAAATTAAGGAAAGGCATAAGAGATATACTTATCCCAGGAAGCTACTGTGACTGGAAACAAATGATCTTGCAGGGGGCAGGGTGTATCCCAAACACCCTGGTATCTGACTTTGGCAGATTAATCCATATGCCACATACAGGCTTTTCAGGAATGTAAGACACAAGACACAAGTGGTCATAGAGTCTTGCTATGTGGTTTCCAGTGAGCCTTTGTGGCAGCCTGTGCCAGGAAAGTCCTTAGGATAAGTCTATGGAAGAAGAACGAGATACTAAAAAAGTCATTGCTTGAAGCTGTGAAAGGGAAGCCTGAGTCATGTGGAAACAACAAATTGTTTGAGAAGTCAGAGCCATGAAATATCTGCCAAGGAGAATGTTCTATATGGAGTAGAGCCAGCCCAGGAGAGATATGTATGTTGTAAGCACAAAGCTGAAAGAACATAGTCGTATATGCCCTATGGAATTAGGGCTCCAGATACTGTACATAGAATTTTAGGATTTGCTGTTTGCCATGATTGTATTCTAGTCTTGCTTTGGTACTGTGATTTATTATTTATGCCCCCATTCCTTGCTTTTGGGTAGTAACGCATGTTGTAGTACTTACACGCTACAGGAATGGAATTTAATTTTGGTTTTACAATTACAATTTTGTCTTGAGTCTCAGAAAAGGCTTTGGAGTGTGGCACTTTAATGTGTTGTAACTATGGAAGTACATTAGGGAATTTTGAAGTTTGTTTAAGTACTTTATGCTTCATGATATGGGCACATGACTATGGGAGGGCAAATATTTTGTTTTAAATAAGAAATGACACCCATATTGTTAGGTCTTGGAACACTTGAGTAACCAATTGGTGGTACTATTTAAGGAGGTTCATGTGGTTAATTTTGGTTGACGAAGTAGGTTTTGTACAGGAGGCAGGTTTTGAGATTAACTGTTTTTCATTTGTTTTCTATGGTTTTTGTTCGTTTGTTTGATTTTGATTTTTGTTTGTTTGTTTTACAAAGTATTTATAGTATTTATTAATTCTTTGGTTTTGATTTTTTTTTTAGATTTTTTAGATGTTTTCTTGATTTACATTTCAAATGATATCTCCATTCCTAGTTTCCTCTCCAAAAATGGCTTATACCCTCTCCCTTCCCCCTGCTCCCCAACCCACCCACTCCCACTTCCTGACCCTGGGGATCCATCTGATAAACAGCCACCAAACCCAGACACTATTGCATATAACAACAAGATTTTGCTGACAGGACCCGTATATAGAAGTCTCCTGTAAGCCTATGCCAATGCCTGGCAAATACAGAAGTGGATGCTCACAGTCATCTATTGGATGGAACACAGGGTCTCCCATAAAGGAGCTAGAGAAAGTACTTAGGGAGCTGAAGGTGTCTGCAGTCCTATAGGAGAAACAACAATATGAACTAACCAATACTCCCAGAGCTTGTGTAGCAGAGGATGGCCTAGTCGGCCATCAGTAGGAGGAGAGGCCCTTGGTCTTGTTTTTCTGTTAAAGATGTAAACTCTCAATTTACATTTCCTACTATCATGCCTGCCGTTTCTTGTTGTGTTCCTCCATCATGATAGACTCTTATCTATCTAGAAGAGAAAAAAATAAATATATAAATAAATAAACTCTTTATTCTTTAAGTTACCTTGGTCATGTGGCTTTAACACAACAACAAAAGATGAATCAATAAATTAATAGCAATGACATTATACATGCATTCAAAATTCAATTGAAATATTTATAAATAGAATATATTGGTGAGTCTATGAGTTTAAAGTAGTTACCTTATCTAACATGCACAAGACTCTGAGTTGGATTCTCAAAACTGCAATTTGACTAAATTTGACTAAGCCAGCTCAGTCATTTAATAGGACCTTGAAGGCGGAAGTGAAGAATAAAGAAAGGAAAGACACTTAGACAACATTATAATATGACTCCAGCAAGTGTTGAGACAGGTTTAATGTTTTTTAATCTGCTTTTATATCATTCTAGGTACATGCAAATAATATGACCAGTTCTACGGCATAAACACCATAGTCAAGGAACAAGGAAGGCATTAATAAATGTCTCGTGGTATTCAGGGAATTATCAAGACGATCAATATCTTGAGCCTACTTCTTGTCCAAGCCCAAGGTCAAATTCTTGACAATATTCTTGATGCAGCACCAAGAGATCTCCACAGAAATGTGGTTGAACACACCTGTAATCCCAGCATTCAGAAGATGAAAGGGTAAGCGTAACAGTTCATGATCATTTTCTATTATACAGTGAATTTGAGTCCAGCAAGAATAAAAGAGAATATGTTTATAGAAAAAAATGAAAGGAAGGAAGGAAAGGGAGAAAGATAAGAAAAAGAGAAAGAAATGAAAGGAAGAAAAAAGAAAGGAAGAAAGCAAAGAAAGAAAAAAATCATAAAGACTTGAAAACCCAATATATGAAATTAATATGGAAGATTATTGGATGCTCGAGTAACATAATTTAAAAAAAAAATGTTTTTTCTGATATCTCTAGATTCTCCAAGATCTACTACAGATGGCTTCTAACAACTGTAGATAATATTCTATCAGCCTCAAAACATTAATGAAAGGAATTGTATCCTGGCTGATAATGCCAAGATATATTCAGTGGCTCTAATTGGTCTGGTGTGATAACTTCTAGGGCCAATCTCTGGTCAAAGATATAGTAAGGACTTCAATGAGTAGATACAGTTAACTTTAATAACTGGAGCCATGAATTTTTATACATGTACTACTACTGAAGTTAGGGAAAATCTAGAAGCAGTTTCAGGGAAACAACAAAAGCAGTAACTGATAGCTTATTTAAACAGTTTCTACTGACAAAAAGGTTTTACTTTATATGGAAAAACTTTATTCTCTTTCTTGTAACTCATTTGCAAATTGCAGCATAATATGGGCAAATGGCAGCCCATAATTGGCAAATAATTAATGTTTCAAATATTTAATTGGAATAACAATTATGTAAGCTTAATGTCATAGGGCCAAATACCTGACAAGCCAAACAGGATTAAAATTTGTCTCTCTGCTCCATGTTTTTAGTGAGTGGTGTTCTTCCTTTTAATTTTGGGCATTAGGCAGAACTGTGCATTACCAGTACAACTATGAACAATAAGAAGCTGGCCACTTCAGAATAGGAATACAAGGGCAGTGAATTTTTTAAGATTATAATATATTTCCCTTCTTTCCTTCAAA
>LR752717.1:0-59686 GCA_902729485.2 Mus minutoides
AACGAGGGAAAAAAAAATGCTTGCGGGATGAGAGAATCCTCATGTTCCACAAAGTGATGCTATATGGCCTTCCTCCTTAATTTAAAACTATTGGCTGAATAAAGATGTCAACAGCCTACAGCTGGACCTGAGTTTTAATCCCCAGCACCCACATAAGAAGGAAGGAAGGAAGGAAGGAAGGAAGGAAGGAAGGAAGGAAAGAAAGAAAGAAAGAAAGAAAGAAAGAAAGAAAGAAAGAAAGAAAGAAAGAAAGCGAGCGAGCAGGGATGTTTATTTGTGCTTGTGAGGAAGGTTTTGGGAGCTTCAGGCTCAGCAAGAAACTTTTTCTTGAAGGAATAAGAATAATAGAGCAAGACTGAGAACACCTTCCTCTGGCCCATGAGCACACCTCTATATACAAATACAATACATGGGGCTAGAAAGAAAGGAGGGAGGAAGGAAGGGATGATTTTTTTTTCATAAATGAAGTATTAAGGTGTTTTGGAGGGCAATATTCAGGTTTATAAATGAGAAAGAAGTCCTGACAAGAGAATATAAATTAAAAACAAACAAACAAACAAACAATCCTTCAGTTTTTAGCCCATGATATAGCTTGACAGGTAATGGTGCCTGCTGCCCAGTCTAATGACCTGAGACCGAGGCTCAAGACCCACATGGAGGCTCTGACAGCACCTCTCTCTGACAGTAGACATCTGTCTCTTAGCTCTGCAGCATCCTGCGATCTAAGTCAAGTAGTAGAGATTGGGAAAAGGAAGAGGCAGAGAGAGAGAGAGAGAGAGAGAGAGAGAGAGAGAGAGGACTCATGGTGCACTTTACAGAGGTGTGAGGTGCCCAGGCAGGGTAGGAACTCAGCAGTGAGCAGAAAGTCAGAGGGCTGCAGGCAGGAGCACCACTTCCATCCCCATCACACGCCGTGCCCCCTCCAGTGCTCAGGGCACTCAGCTGGTGTCTTATTCTACACCTCTGCTACTGGTGAGTACCATTCCCTGCACAAGGGCCATTACAGTGAACTGTTAGATCACAGATGCTGTGACCTCAGGCAGTGGGCAGCCATCTGTGGTGACCCTGCAGTCACAAAGGGTCAATCTTATCCCCTCCTCCATGCTGCTTGGGCACCAGCAGCAAGCACTGCAGGCCACTTACTAACTTCATCCCTAGGGCCGCCTAGAAACCTACAAGAGCTCGAAGCACAATTCGTGTGCTGGCACTGAGGGCTATCTACAGACTCCTTTCCTGCTGTACACAGTGTTAACAACTCCTCAGGACATCTCAACCCCCTAGGAGACAAATGTAGCACATCCCTCTTAAATTCTTCTCATTCCCATCCCCCAATTTGATCTAACATGAACAAAATGCTTGCATGAGGAGACAGGTCACAAGCACAATAAACAAGTGTTTAAATAGCATCCATCTGAGCCCACTCCAAGGCCTTGGGTACCTACCATGCACACCGAGATGCCATCCAGAGAGAATGCTCACAGGTAGGTCAGTAAGACTTAATTCTGACAAACCAAGAAGCAGCCAACCAACCTCCAGCTTTCCGTGTTAACCCATCATCCAGTAGTTGCTTTGTCTTTTGTCTGTGGACGCCTAGGTGGAGTTCTCAAGATGTGTGACTCCATAGACCTTGTCCCCTGCTGCATAGGAGATACTTCACTAGCTCCGAATCTCTCCTTGCTCAAAACAAAGTTTAATGTGAATAAATTTGTCATTTTTTTCAAAATCAAAACAAAACATTGTCTCGGGAATAGAAATGTACTTGCTCTTAAGAGTGTGTACTGTTCTTGCAGAGAACATGAGTTCAGTGCCCAACACCCATGTCAGGTAGCTCACAGCCAGCTGTAACTCCAGATCCAGGGGACCTGATTCTAAGGGCACCTGCACATACACATGTGCATATTCCATACACAAACACACACAGAGACACACACTTATACAGAGAGGTGTGTGTACATATTCCATATACAAACACACAGAGACACATGCACTACTCCATATGCAAACACACACACAGAAAGAGATAGACAGACAGAGACACAGACAGACAGACAGGCACACACAGAGACACACACAGACACATAAAATTAAAAACTAAATCTTAAAACATGATATCACTGGGTAGCCCCAGCTGGCCTAGAGCTCACCATGTTGTATAACCTAGCCTTGAACATGCGTAGATCTTCCTGTCTCTGCCTCCCAAGAGCAGAGATTGCAGGAGTCTACCACAATGGTCAGTTTCATTTAGTGGCAATTGAAAAGCTGAGGATGTAATTCATTTAGTAGAGTGTTAACCTGGCATGCATGCAGCCCTGGGCTCAAGTCCCAGTACAGCACAAACCCTCATGTGGTAGCAAGAAAATCAAAAGATTAAGGACATCCTAGATCGGTGAAACTCTGTAAAACCAAGGCACTCTGCATAGTGCACTATGGGAGAAGGTGATAAATATTTCTGAGGAGACTAAGGCACAGAAGGGCACAGCGAACGCATGAACAAATAAAAAGGGGGAAACGAAGTAAATGAGGGGCAGGAAAGGTGCCTCGGCAGTTAAAAACACTGGCTACTCTTGCAGAGGGCCCTGGTTTGGTTCCCAGCACCTGAATAGCTGCTCACATCTGTAATGCCGGGTTCCAGAATCAGACGCCCTCTTCTGGCTTCTGTAGGCACTGCAAGCACTTCACGCATGCGTAAATCATCGTACAAAAATAAAAGTAAATACGTATCTTTTAAATGAATGAATAAGTGAAGGGGATGGTGTCCTGGGTGTCTTGTCCAGTGCAGTTGCTCTCTTAGTCCAGAGAGCCAGACCCTCCTTCTTGGGAAAGGGAGAAACAGAGGGACTTTTGGATAAAGGGGAGCTCACCAACGGAATAGGGAAGTGTAATAGGTAGGGTGAATGGAAAGGAGTGGGGGTAGGCCTGAGAAACCAGGAGGGCCGAAAACAAAAGATCAATAAGAACAGCCTGGAAATGACAGCAGCCAGCTAGGGAGGGCTCCTCCCTTGATTAGAATTCATGAACTCCCCTCTTACATTAAGTCTTTATATGACACCTGGCCTTTAATGCAAAGCTGGCTGAGAACATTAAAAATTAAAAGGCGAAGGTAGGCCACATCCATCTCTGATAGCGCGGCTCCCCTCCTATCTGAGGCCTGCACAAAGCTATTACACATTGATAAATTATTTTGGGTAATAGCCGAGATATTACATTGTTTCTGAGTGAAGGTAAAATCTCCCCTGGACACGGGCATTTATCAGGAGTCCCTTTCATCCTATTTATTATGGGCCAGAGGAGCAGGGGCTGAGGCTGGCCTCTGGGGTGCTGGGCTAGGTCTTTTCTTTCCTCCTACCCACTCCGTTTTCCCTCTGGTCTCTCCAGATGGGGCACTGATGAGGCTTATGACAAGTTAATTATTAACTTAAGATGCGCAGTTCACCTTTAAAGAGTGGGGCTTCCGGGGAAGAGGGTGTTTGGTGGTTGTGCCTCCTGACACCCCCCCCCCCCATAAAGCAGGTCCCACTTGACCACTGGGAAGAAACTTCCACATTCCATCCTGCCATGCCTGCACCCTGTCCTCCCACTGCAAGCTGGTAGCCAATCAGAACTGCCCAGTGTTTGTCTAGCACAGGGATGCAGGGTGAGGAGGACGGCGCTGCCCTCTCTGAGAAACACACACAGCATCCCGAAGGTAACGTCTGGAGTCCTGGCTGCCTCCTGCTGCAGAGCTCCAAGGCAGAGCTCTCTGTATCTTCCACACCTGCCTTCTTCCCGCCTTTGTTTTTTGAGACAAGGTCTCTCTATGTAGCCTTTTAGCTGTCCTGGAACTCAGTATGCAGAATAAGCTGGCCTAGAACTGACCTGCCTCTGCCTCCTGAGTACTGGGATTAAAGGTGCCATCACTCATTTTCCAACCTCCTCAGCCTCATTCAGAATGCCTTGATTGCATCTTTGGGGCTTGACCACACCCTGGCAGCTGGTTCTGGTGCCCAGCAAGCAGTTTATAGGATTATCCAATTACACTAGTATCATAGGCAGATAATAGAGTCTAGAGGACTCTGGGACTTCCAAAATTTTGTGTCCCTGAACAAAAATTTAAACAGACACACAAGTAGAGACAAAGGGATTTCCCAAGGTAGAAGAAGTAAGCCAGAGCTGAAGAAAGGACCAAGGCTCAGCGATACTGGGTCACCAAGTATTGTGATCCTTATAAATATACTAGTTATTTTTCTGTTGTTGGGACAGTATACCCTCACAAAAGCAACAGAGGGAAGGAAGTGTTCATTTTGGCTTTTGGTTCCAGAGAGGATACGGTCCATCATGGTGAGAAAGCCCTGGCAGCAGGAGCCTGTGGCCAGCCTGGCAGTCAAGCAGCAAAGAAAGAACAGGAAGTTGCCGTGGGCTCTAAAACCCAACCCCAGTGACGTACTTCCTTCAGCACAGCCCACAGCTACCCACGCAGTATCACCAAATGGGGAGCAAGGGTTCAAACACATGAGCCTATGATGACGTGTCGGATTCAGACAACAAAGACGGGTCATTTACACAGTGCCCACCATCCGTATTTGCATCCTGTGGGCTTTTCTTTCCAGGTGTTCTGTCTTCCGCCTGACTTCCTCTTTTTCTCACTGGTTTCTTTCATACGCTAGTTTTGGTAATCTTGGTAGAGCGTCCACTCCCTCTCTTTCTGACTCCTCCCCTTCCTCATAGGGGCGTGGTGATGATGTCATCCACTCCGGGTTAGAAAGGGGAGGAGAGAGGACATCCAGGAAAGTACAAGAGAGGCGTGTCCTGACGGGTGTCCCCAGAGCACGTGCTGTGGAGTAGCGACAGATGTCAATACCGGCCAAGGTTCATTTGGAATACTCAATTCACCAACCCACAGCCCCTCTCCGGAAGTATTCCTTCCAGGGGCGTTTCCTGAGTGCCTGGTATTTTCGAGGCATGATGCTAAATGCAGAGAGCACTCAGTGCTAAGAGAAGAGCTGCGCTAAGAGATGAGCTGTGCTAAGGGTTGTGCTGAGAACATAACAACATTGAAGATCCAGCCCCCAGCTGCCCACATCCAGCTGCCTCTTCCTCCCAGGGGCTGGGATTAAAGGTGTGAGCTATCACCACCCAGCTGCTATGGATGTGTTAATCCCCCAAGGTGAGGGAGCTCACTGGCTTTCCCAGCCCTTCGTAGGAGTCAGCTCCAACTCCCACCAAGTGCCCGAGTTGGGTGGGCAATGCGCACAGTTGGAAAGGAAGGTGACCAGAGTAGGGAATTTTGAACCTTGGTGAGCAGAGTAAACTGCAGAGTCCCTCGCTCAGGCCCCAGTTTCCAACAGTGTCTGGGAGCTGTCCAGAGTATGGGGTAGATGGGTGTGCAGAGGCCTGGAGGTAGAGTCCAGGTGTCTGTGTCTGGACATCACCACATCAAGTTATACTGTTTGGGCCACCTCTCCTCGCAGCTCCACGCCCCCCACCCCACCCCCGTACCAATGACTGCCTCTCAGTTTAGCTTTCAGTCTCCCAACCAACCTGGCCCTCCCCGAATCCATCTTCTTTCTCCAAAGTCCAGATGGATGAGTCTGGGGGTTCTGTAAGTGCTGGCTGCTGACTGGCTGTGCTGCGGATGGCTGTCAGGCTGGCTCAGCTCCTTAACAAGCTTTGTCTGACTATAGGAGGCAACACATCTAAGGGCTGATGGCCTGTCCCGTGGTACTTCCCTTCTTCCCCATAGATTCTGATGGACGGAGCCGACTCAGTGGACTACTGAGAACAGGTCTCTCTTAGCAAGTATGAGGAGGCAGGTAAAGGGCTGAGGCCAAGACACTACAGCTTCCATTGTGTAAAGCAAAGTTAAACGCCAATCTTAAAGCCTTGCAGAATGAACTCACTGATAAGGGGCAACCTTGGCAGCTGGTGCCTCCAGGGTGTTCACCTCATGCCAGGCGCTTTGTTGCTGGAATCTCTCCTTTTTTTTTTTTAAAGATTTATTTTATTTATGTGAGTACACTGTAGCTGTCTTCAGACACTCCAGAAGAGGGCGCCAGATCTCTTTAAGGATGGTTGTGAGCCACCATGTGGATGCTGGGATTTGAACTTATCACCTTTGGAAGAGCAGTCGGGTGCTCTTACCCCCTGAGCCATCTCACCAGCCCGGAATCTCTCCTTTTAATGCTCCCAGGAATCCAGGAAGCTGGGGTTGCGGAGGCTCAGTGAGACCAGCAGAAAACCTGCTCCTAGATTTGATCTAGGGTCTCAGTGGTAACCCACTCAGGCCTCCATTACAGGCAGGGTAACCCCTTGTCCTGGAGTCAGTGGCAGAGCTAGGACAGCATCCTCCACATTCAAGCCCCACTTTCCTCTGCTGTGCTCCGCATAGAACTCTGCAACTCTACCCTCCCTTGTCCCAGGGCTAGTGGGACCTCAGCAGGGGAGGGGGTCTTAGAGCACCAGCAAGCTGTTGTCAAACAATCTAGGTGAGGATGGGTCTGCATGAAGCTGTTTTAAAGATGGAGTCAGGCAGGAGTAAGAAGGAATCTGAAGTTGGCCGGCGGCTGAGATGGATCCAGGAAGTGAGAGAGAGAGAAGGCCCTGTCCAGGAGGCTGCTGGGGCTGGGGTGGCTCTGAAAGGGGAGCTAGCAGAGTCCAGGATCTGCTGAGGCAGAAGTCCTGGTGGTGTGGAGACAGAGCCCCTGAGGAAGAAAGGGGAATTCACCATCTGCAAACTCAGGCTGACTCTGGCAGAGAGGTGCGGGCAGCGCCCAGTGAGGAAGAGCGTAGCGTTCTTATGACAGACAGGAGGAGGGAATCTGTTGACACACAGGATGACACGGTCATTTCCTAACCCAGAGTCACTGCTGGTATTTCCAGGGCTTCCTTGGGTCATCATTGATCACTGGGGAAGAGAACAGATGCTAAGAGTGTCTTAGAAGTGCATTTCTCAGTACTGGGTACTAGGTGAATATCTTTGCTATTTGGACAAGTAACTGCTATAAATGTTTTAATTTTGTTTTGTTTTTCAAGACAAGATTTCTCTGTGTAGCCCTGACTGTCCTGGAACTCTCTTTATAGACCAGATTGGCTTCGAACTCAGAGATCCACCTGCCTCTGCTAGGATGAAAGTCACATGCCACCATACTTGGCCTTATTTCAGTTGTTTTAATCACTATGTATTGTTAATTTTAAAACCATGGCCTTATACAAGCTAACATTCTACCACTGAGCTATACCTCAAAGCCCTTAATCATTTTGGTCTTGAGACAGGGGTTTGCTATGGACCCAAGGTTGGCCTCAGACTCACAATGTGGTCCAGCTGAACTCACCCATCCTCTAGTCTCAGCCTCTCAGGCACTGGAAAATGGACATGCACCATCATTACAAAGCTTTTAATCACATTTTTCCAAACCAGATTTATTTTTAAACTTGGACCATTAAAAAAAAAACTCTGAATTTCCAGCCAGTAAAGAAAGGCTTTTTATCAGGATAAGGAAATACACATGGCAGGGCACACAGAAAAAGACCCTCTACAAGACAGCGGTGAAGCTGGGGAGGGAAAGCCTGTTGAGAGCTTTCATGATGGAAGGCTGCGTTTTTAAATGAAAGCAAGTTTAAAACAATCAAAGTCTATAATAATTGTACACTCAGAGTCTAAGCTTAAAGATTGCCCCCTACCTATACAATTAAAACCTGACTTTTAATTTTAAAAAGTATTCATTTGGTTATTTAGTTTTTGAGGCATGATCTCATATTGACCAGAACTGATATGTAGACCAGGCTAGCCTCAAACTCATAGGTCCACCTCCATTTGCCTCCTGGATGTGTGTATTAACAAGCCTGGTTTTTGTTTGTTATTGTTTTTCTTTCGAATGTTGGCAAGGAAAGGGATATAGAAAATCCACCAGGATTTTACCTCTCATTTGAGTTTCCGGGTCATTAGAGGCCTCTCTACTTCTAAAATGAATGGTGCTCTCAGGTGGGAAGGGGTGTGTTTTCTCCATTCTATCCTGTTGACAGTCTGAGTGCAAGACTTTGCACATCAGATAGGCAAAGGAATGGCAATTACCCAGGGCTCATAAGTAGGCTGGCCCTACCACCAAAGCTTCTGCTAATTCCACAGTCTTAATCTCGGCAATATCTCAAAGGTCTAGGCTTTAACCTGGCTATTTATGAGTTAATGTTGCCACAGGGAGAGGATGTGTGTGAAAGGGTCTAGGGGAAGCTGGGGGGGGAGTGAGTCTTTATAAACCCAGAATTTCTGCATTCATAGCCTAGTAAGGGGGACAGTGGTCAGAAGGAAACAGAGAGAGAGAAAGATATCAAGTGTAGTAATCAGAATGAAAAATGGAGCCCCGGTTACTTTAAACAAGAGCTAATTCATCACCATGCGAGTGGATAAGTAGCTGAGTTTCAGGCGTTCAGTAAGTTCCCCGTTCTGCTCCAAAAATTATTCCACCCCTGTCTGCATGCTCATATAAATCATCCCTTCTTCACATCAGCTCCGATTACCAATTACTCCTGCCTGGGCCCCGCTTCCCCTGCCCAGTGCAGTCCGAAGCGCTTTGCCTTTTCATTTTACAAATGCTTTAACCGCCCCCTCCCCTTTCTTCCTTTCTCTTCTGGTCCCTCCCCTCCCCCAACCTTCTATTCTGTCCTCTCCTCTCCCTTCAGCCTCTTTAGCCTCTTACCTGCCCTCTGCTCCCAGGCTCTGGCCAGCCTGACTATAGGCAGCTGAGCTGCAGTGAGAGCTAGCAGCATTAGTGATCGCTTGTGGGAAGGGGACATCCCCTACCTTTGGAGTTTGTAGCAACAGTCATCCAAGCCCAGCCTATGTCCTGGTCTATAGACTCGGGCAGAGCTCTCCTCTGGGGTTCTCCTGAGCTGCGGAGGTGAGGAAAGGCTAGAAAGGGCTGGCTCTCCCTGAAAAGAGTCTGCCGTCCTCCCTTAGGTTTTTCACAGTGGTAATAGTGTCATAAACAAAAACTGTGATGTGCGTCAGCCCTGAAGCTGTTTGTGGGACTGTGGAAAGCTCCCGTTCCACCCCAGAACCAGCCAGACCTCAGCCATTAGTGGCTCGTTCAGGGACTATGGCAACATTTCAATTCCACACGTATCATATACATACATACATATATATATATATATATATATATATATATATATATATATATATATATATATTCCTTTTATTTTATGGGTGTTTTGCCTGTATGTGTCCGTGTGTACCACATATATGCTCAGTGCCTGCAGAAGTCAGAAGAGGACATTGGATCTCCTGAAACTAGAGTTACAGACAATTGTAAACCACCATTTAGATGCTGGAATCAAGAGCCTGGGTCCTCTGCAAGAGCAACAAGTGCTCCCCACTGCTAAACTGTAACTGTCTGCAGCTCTGTCTCCTTGATTCTTCTTCTTCTTCTTCTTCTTCTTCTTCTTCTTCTTCTTCTTCTTCTTCTTCTTCTTCTTCTTCTTCTTCTTCTTCTTCAGACAGGGTTTCTCTGTGTAGCCCTGGCTGTCCTGGAACTCACACTGTAGACCAGGCTGGCCTCGAACTCAGAGATCCACCTGCCTCTGCCTCCCAAGTGTAGGATTAAAGGCACATGCCACCACTACCCAGCAAACAAAGTCCAATGCAGAGGATGGTTTCGATCCATTGACCTCTGGGTTACGGCCCAGCACGCTTCCGCTGCACCTACTCCCTTACTTCTTAAAATGAACTCTCTATTAGTTCACTTTCAGGAGCCTAACTTTGTCCTTCGCAAAAAATGTGTATGTTTGAGGTGAATTTTCACTCCCCTCCCCCAATAGCCGTGAATGCAAGAGTTTAGCTGCTGCGCCCACATATTCCACTTGCAACTGATGAGGTGGGTGCTGGGGATGAGTTCAGGTCTTCAGGTTTATATGGCAAATACTTCAATGACCAAGCCATCTCCCTGTCCAAAATAAAGCAAAAACTTCACAGTGGACTAGGGGGCCCAAGATCCTGATAGCCAAGCTACTCTCACTTATACCCCAGGCCTAGAAAGGTAGACATGCTTACTAGGTGTCTCTGCGCACACTTTGAGACATACCGGGCTAGCCTGTGCTTTAGATCTGGTTTACCTTGTAGCCTTAGGGAAAGGACTAATTTCTCCATTTACTGCTTGTTTCCACTGGAAGGACCCTAACTGTCTGCCCTCCCTGATGGAGATCAGAGAAGGTCAGGTCAGCTTAGGAGTGAGGATTTCAAGGGCAGTTCTAAAAACAAAAGGGGAGGTGTGGATTGTTCCCCTCTGCACCTGCCCAGGACAGAGATTGAATCTCACGTGGACTTCTGCATGCTGGCCCTCCTGATAGCTCATGGTTGTGACTACACTTGAGAATTATACATCCCTGGAAATTTGAAAATTCTAAAGTAATGTCAACGTGAAAATATAGCTATCACCTCAAAATGTATAAAGAATAGTTTATTTTGGAGCCGAATGTGAATGACCATAACTTGGAAACACAGATTCAGATTACCCCAGATATCATATTCCAACTTGCAAACTATTTCATGAAGTTTGTTTTGAAAGGTATCTATCTATCTATCTATCTATCTATCTATCTATCTATCTATCTATTTTTAATGTATCTACATGAACATATACACACATGTGCATTTAAGTTGTGTGTGTCTGTGTGTTTGCAGAGGTCAGACAAGGGCTTTGAACCCTATGGAGCTGACAAGCATTTGTGGGATACCCAGCTTGGTACATGGGTGCTGCGATTTGAACTCTGGTCCTCAGGATTGCACAGCAAGTGGTGCTAACTAAAGCCATCTCTTCAGCCCCACATAAAATGTTTACAGTAATAGAACATAGAAAGCTAGAAATTAAGGCACTTCTCAAATACATGGAGTGGGAACCATCATGTAGGAGGGTTTTAGCAAAGTGGGGGAGTCTTTGCTGTGTAGGCTTCAAGTGCTAATGACATTCTTAGCCTTTGAATTAGTCTGCACACTCCAAAAAGATGTAACGTCAGACACAGAGGTGAGCACTAAATGGCCAGTAAGGGTCTGAAGAAACCCTAGCCAATTTTGTATCATTCAACCTGTAACATTCCCACAGCCAGTCTGTTTGGCAGAATGACACGGATGTGCCTCCCCCCTCCCCCAGAAAGCATAGGTTCACAATGGGTTCCAGGCCAGCTTTGGGTTGTCATTTGCTATGGTTTTTGTCTCCTCCAAAATTCGATTGAAATTTAATCTCCAATGCAGCAGTATTGAGAGGTGTGGCCATTGGGAGACAATAAAATCCTAAAAGGACTGTCCCCGTGAATAAAGTTAGGGACGCTTATGAAAGGAATTTGTCTCCTTGCCTGTCTTCTTCTGCTAGGAGAGGACACAGCATCTCTCCCTTGGTAGGACACATGCTCGAGGCTCCACCTTGAAAGTAGAGACCAACCAATGAACCAGACAAACAAAGGAAAGAGTTAAGAAACGATTGGGGGCAGGGATGANGAGAGAGAGAGAGAGAGAGAGAGAGAGAAAATTTATTCCATCTCTTGGATGAGTTCAAATGGAAGCCAGAGTTTTCATGTTTTTCTGTAGACTTAGTAATTAATTATTTTGAAATTCCACATTGCCAACGAATATTGCATCTCACCCGTGTTCGTGTAGATCTCTATATCTACCCACCAACCGTCAAAGAGCAGGCCACAAGCCAGACGCAGCAAAGACTCATTCGATTTTGTTGAGATCTTGGGAGCCAGGGGAGAATGTGCACTGGGGAATGAGTGCAGGGGGGAGGGGCATCATGAAAAAGGTAAACACGCTAAGCAAGGAGCGTTGTTTCTTATGTAAACAAAAGGAGGGCATCTGTATGCCAGCAAGCAGGCTGGGAGGGCAAACCCTTTCCTGGTATATATGGCAGGCGTTTTCTGGTGGGTAGGAGCTTCCTGGTGTGACCCTGTGAACACAGAGCATGGCTGAGAACCTTTACCCGGCCACCACCGTATCTTCATAGGACAAGCCGTGATGGCAGCACCGCAGAGCAGGCACCGACACTGTATGGTCCTAGCTGCCTCGCATCTGGAGGCACTTTGTGCTGTTAATCTGCCCTCAATTTCTCACTTTTCAGTGTGGAAAACTGAAAGTTCCCACGGGGTCTCTTATAAAGACCGAAGCCATCAGTTGTGGGGTGAAAACCACCTCTCCCTGCTAAATAGAGGATTAAATAAATGACATACTCAAGTTAATTAACTACTTTCCTCTGTCTGTTTGGGCGCAGTTTTCCTAATGTCTCCTATTTTATTAGAACCATCTCTTTCTGCACGGAATCCTTGTAGAGTTCTGGGGGAGTGGCCTGCCGCTGGGGGTGGCACAGGAAGAGGCATCACACGCCTGTAAATCAGGTGAGACTCTGACAGAACTGTCGGGAACAGCCCTTTGCTGAGAGGGCTCCATCCAGCAATGGCTGCTGGGAACAAGTATCTCCTATCTCTGAATTCTTCTGTGGTCATGGGACAACAGTGAGACTGCCTTCTTCACATTCTTCTTGGTCATCCACACTAAGGAATGTGACTGGTCCCTTCTGGTGTTTTATGTATTCGCCCGAAATTGGACAGAAGGCAGCCCAGTCTCCAGGAAGAGTTTGGTTGCTGTCCGTGGTACTTAAACGGCAGCGCTGGAAGCCGACTTTAATCTCGACATTTTACAGATGTGAAAACACCAGGACCTGGCTCCGGCAGCGTCTCTGATCCTCGTTCCTTTGGTGATAGCCTTCACCAACTTAGGATGTAGTAATCCTGAGAATTACTGGAATAACAGGAGCTGAATGATAATTTTGAGAACTTGATCTCACACAAGGGTCCCCCGCAGTCGGGGCATAGAGCGGGGGTTGGTCTAGAGCTCCTACTGTCTCATCCAGAGTTTCTCAACTTTGGCTACGCTCTAGTGGGTGCACATGGAACTGGGGTACAGTGCTGTGTTCCTGGGTAATTTGTCCATCATGCTTGCCAGGGATGCGTTAGAGTGGAGAGATGATTTTCTCAAAAAGCTTATCCTGTGGTTAAGATCACTCACTGGCTGTTCTTCCAGAGGACCAGGGTTCAATTCCCTGCATCCACATGGTAGTTTACAAACAT
Organism: Mus minutoides; assembly: GCA_902729485.2. Classification (NCBI taxonomy): domain Eukaryota; kingdom Metazoa; phylum Chordata; class Mammalia; order Rodentia; family Muridae; genus Mus; species Mus minutoides. The sequence continues at coordinate 13,087 of LR752717.1, forward strand.
CTGTAATTCCAGTTGCAAAGGATCAGACACCCTCTTCTGGTCTTCTGGTCACAGATAAATATGTAGGCAAAACTCACATACTCATACAATGAAATAAAAAATATTTTTTTAAAAAAGGCTTATCTTAGCCTACTTACTCTCTCCTTCTTACTCTTTATTTCTTACTCTTTACTCTGACTCTTCTTTTCTTGCCTAGATGCCAGGGCTAAGATTCTAAATTGGTGTAAGGCTAAAGGTCAAAGCCTCCCTTCTCTGACATAATAGTTGCTTTTGTGAGGGTCTCTATATGTCTCCCATATGACAACCAGCTACAGCCCTGTCTGACGTCTTCCCCAGCTGGGGCCTCCTAGCTGTGCCTTTATCTGTGATTGAGTCTATCCTGGGACTAGGCTTCTATCAGGATCTTAAGAGTCCGCTGCTGTTGACAGGTGCTTTCTCCCTGGTTGAGGCCTCTGCTCTACTCAAAGCCTCCCTCCAGGCTGTGCCTAGCCAGCCCTAATGCACCCAAGGACTGCACCCATGACTCTCAGGCTCAAGCTGTAGCTGGTATTCAGAAGTTATAACCCAGCGTTCAGGCTCCTGTCATCTTGTCTCATGAGCTTTCTCTCTGTGTGTCTCTGTTCTGGGTGCCTCAGGCACACAGCATGCCTTCCTCCTCATTTACCTCCTCTTCTACTTCTAATCCATCCCCGATCATTCCGCAGAAGCTCAGACTCCACATCTGCAGGGACATTTCCACCTCTGCACTGGGCTAGGTCCTTGAGAAAGAACCACAACACCCTGCATCGGCCGGTCCCAGAGTACCGCAGCAGATGGCCAAGTGAGGTACTGCATTTCATTCAAGTTGCTGAAAAGTGACTGGAGTGTGGCAAGTGGCACTGACAGCAGGAAAGAGGGAGGAGCCAGGTCTTGGGAAATATCGGGGGTTGTTTGTTTGTTTGTTTGTTTGTTTCCAGAGATGAGCAAGCCAACTAGACTAGGAAAGTTGCAGGTTCTTGCCACTTCTAGGAACACAGCTATTGGGTCAGCGGGAGGCTGAGCCCTTCATAAAGGGCCACTTCTGAAACCTGAGATGCTGCTCAAATGCTTGCTAAGAAGAGACTAGCTAGACAAGCTATGCGTGTCCTCCTGACCTCTTCTTCAGGGCACACTTAACTAGACATTCACTCTGGTCCTCAGAGTCGGACCCTCCAACTCAGGGACAAAGCACTCATCATAAGGAAAGGTGATCTATTCCTGGGTGACTGGCAGGCTTGTGGAACTAATCAGAATCCTTAAGTGGCTGAGAAATGAACTAGCTATTAAAACCTGTCTTTAGTAAGAAAAATAAAGTTAGGAAATGGGTGCAATTAGTAAGTCATAATAAAAAAACAGGTAAAGGGTCACTTAGAAAAATTAAATGCTAGAGAGAGACATAAATCATAGGGTTCTGTGGCACACAAATGGAACGGTCTGGCCAGAGTTAGCTGATGAACTGAGAGAGCCCTTGACATCTGCTTCCAGGGGACAAGAGTGGACACAAGAAATGGCTGGAGGGGAAAAAAAAAAACAAAACAAGGGACTTGAAAAACAGAAGAAAGACTGAATCTAGCATCACGTGCCTCCCCACTCCCGCCACCCCAAGGAAGCTGTAAGTTCTGTTTGTAGACAGGTCATAGAAAGAATTTTTACGATTAAAAATTTATGATAAATTTTATGAGTAGAAAATCCAGTAAGCAGCTGGAGGGTAACAGAAGCCGGAGCCATCAACTCCGATGGCAGGTTTACACAGAAGTCATGCCGGGAAGCCATGATGCCTTCTTATGCTAACTAATTTGTAACATGAGTGGGAAGAGGGGAAACTGAAGATTTAGTGCTTTTTGATTTTAGAAAAGCCTTTGATTCAGTGTCTCGTGAAATCTGACCGGCAAAATTAATTTCAATTGGCACGAACAGGGATCGTCCCCGAGATGGAGCTCAGCTGAAAGTCTATAAACCCAGGTGTGATAAACGGGGTGAGGGGGGCACAGATGGGGGGGTAAGGGGGAGGCCTGGGTTTCAGCTGGCAGGGGCGGGATGAGGGAAGCAGACTCTTCTATCACGTGGGGTCTTCACAGATGTGAGGTTCATTGTCTGAAATACGTGAAATGCGTGTGTGTGTGTGTGTGTGTGTGTGTGTGTGTGTGTGTGTGTGTGTGTTATTCAGCCAGGCAGACACAGAAAGCTGAGGGAGGAGATAGGAGAGACAGACACAGAGCAGAATGTTCCCCCCAAATTAGTGTGTGCTGCACAGCAGGGTACCCAGTACCTGAAGCAGCCATACCCAAGTGGCAGCAGAAGTGTGAGCCCAGGTAAGACAGAGGGGCCCTCAAGGGGTAGGGTTCACTCAGGGCCTCACAGCTGGCCTGGGCTGAAGGAAAAGAAAACAGCAAAGATGCTCTCCAGCATAGGGATCAGGAATGAAGGGGAGCTTCAGACACAGGAGCACCAAGGCCCTGGCTTAGCCTCTTTCTCCCTCCCCCTCCCCTCCCTGCCCCTCCCCGCCCCTCCCATCCTCTGGATGTCTTAGTCAGTGTTCTACTGCTGTGAAGAGACACCAAGACCATAGCAATTTTTTTTTTTCGAGACAGGGTTTCCCTGTATAGCCCTGGCTGTCCTGGAACTCACTTTGTAGACCAGGCTGGCCTCGAACTCAGAAATCCGCCTGCCTCTAGCACTTAATAGGAGCTTGCTTACCACTTCAGAGATTGAGTCCACTATCATCTCGGCGGTGAAGCACAGCGGCCCACAGACAGATGTGCCAGATGTGGTCGCTGAGAGTTCTGCATCCGGATCTGAAGGCAGCAGGAAGAGCCACTGGGCCTGGCTCAGACTCTTGACATTCCAAAGCCCACTTCCAGTGACACATCTATTCCAACAAGGCCACACCTCCTAATCACTCTCAACTGGTATCACTCCTTGATGACTAGGCATTCCGATATAGGAGCCACAGAGAGGCCATTCTTATTCAAGCCACCACACTGTCTCTCCCTATCTCTCTGTGGAGGAGTCAGGGCAAGGAGTGGGCATGGGGTGAACTGGGGTAACCTCAGGCATTGTCTACCTTTTCTCTTATGACTGGGTCTTTCTCTGACCTGAGATTTTTTTAGTGCTAGACTAAATGGCTAGGAAGCCCCAAGGATTCACACAGCTCCACTTCCCCGCTGCTGAGACTACTTATCTGTACCATCATGCCCTCCTTTCTAAAGCACTGACTTCTGGAGATTGAACTTGGGTCCTTGTCCTTGCAAGCAAACATTTTACCCACTGAACACCCCCACACACACACACACACCTGATTTGGAATTACTTTCTTTACCATATTTTGGTTTTGCCCATCCTCCCATTAATGTTAGCCTAAAGCTGGGTTTGCGTATGACTGCAAGATGCCTATAATGAGACTAATGAGATGAACCTGATCCCCCAACCCCCTAAAAAGCCATGTTCATGTCCAGAAACATGTGGATCATTTTTAAAGGAAGACTAAAACTTTTGTTTTCAGCCAGGCGTGGTGGCACACGTCTTTAATCCCAGCACTCGGGAGGCAGAGGCAGGCAGATTTCTGAGTTCAAGGCCAGCCTGGTCTACAGAGTGAGTTCCAGGACAGCCAGGGCTATACAGAGAAACCCTGTCTCAAAACAAACAAACAAACAAACAAACAAACAAAACAACAAAACAAAACAAAAACCTTTTTTTTATTATTAATTTTTTCTCATGTGCATGAAGGTTTTGCCTGGATGTATGTTGTCTTAGAGTTTCTATTGCTGTGATAAAACACCATGACAAACTTGGGCATTTTCTTAATTAGTGATTGATGAGGGAGAACCAAGCCCATTGTGGGTGGTGCTACCCTTGGGCTGGTGGTCCTGAGATCTATAATAAAGCCAGATGAGCAAGCCGCAAGGAGCAAGCCATTAAGCAGCACCCCTCTGCATCAGCTTCCACCTCCAGGATCCTACCTTGTTTGAGTTCTTGTTCCGACATGCCTCGGTGATGGACTACATGCAGAAGCATAAGCCAAATAAACCTTTCCTCCCTAGCTTGCTTTTGCCCATGGTGTTTCATCACAGCAATGGTAATCCCAACCAAGACAGGAGGTGGAAGAGACAAGGAAGCTGCCACTGTGGAGCCTTTGGAGAGACTTGGCCGTGCTGGTCCAGAACTGTAGGAGAATGCGGTTTCTGTTGTGTTAATATTCATTTGTGGGGCCTTAGTCTAAGAGTCTCGGGGAGATCACACAAGGCCTGCTGGGAAGCCAGCCGTGTGTCTTCCGGAGCAGCTGTGTGCTGGAAAGTTCAGAGTGAAGAGCTTCCAAAGCCCCAAGGAAACCTCCCTAGACTTGCGATTGGCTGATAAGAGCCCAGCCACGCCCTGGAACCGTCCGGCGAGAGATGAAAGCCTTGCACAGCTACTGCCCATCTCAGAGAAATGAAGCAACAGCCACGGGCTAAGCACCCCAAAAGAAGAAGGCCCCCCATAGCCCCTGTTTCTTTATGAGAGTTCATGTGAATTCGATTTTTAAAAAAATGCCTCCAGAGCCGGGCATGGTGGCATACGCCTTTAATCCCATCACTCGGGAGGCAGAGGTAGGCGATTTTCTGAGTTCGAGGCCAGCCTGGTCTACAAAGTGAGTTCCAGGACAGCCAGGGCTATACAGAGAAACCCTGTCTCGACACCCCCCCCCCAAAAAAAAGGCCCAGTTAGGCTGTTTGGGGAATGTCAGAAGTCCAGCTTTCTGCTAGCCTTCCTTTGATTTGGTTTTTCTCAACTTGGTAGCAAGGCTGGCCTTGACCCTGGTAGATTCCTTGGAAATCCGAAATCCCAGAGACTAGCTCTAGGTATCTTTCCTGCGGCTTCATCAAAAGCCCCAGCCGCGGCTGTTGCTGGCTCCTGGGCCTGGTGTCCACATTAAGGACTAGGATAGAATCTACTCCATCAGAAAAGCAAAAGTCCAGCGTGACAAGCTGAAGGCAGCTCTCACGGTGCTTGCCCACTGATACACACTGAGACAAGGGCTTCAGAGTGAGCCTTTTGTATGGGAGACGAGCCCAAGAGGCATGCGCTAGAACATACAAGTGAAGGACTAGGGAAAAAAGGGAAGCAACAGAGGGTGAGTCACAGCACAGGCCATGTCATGGACAATGGGGACTCTGTTCCACGGAAGCCTTGGAAACATGGTGCAGGGGAGGCTGACGGATATTTATCAGCACACGAATTCATCACTGGTTGAGGGAAGAGCATTGGTCATTAACTCTCAATGCAGGCCCCAACTCCATTCAGGTAGCCAATCATACACGATGACTAGTGTTTGGGCTCTGGATAAGACCTCCCTGTGAGATGGCAGTGTGCCTGGAACTGAGTGCTTAAGGAAGATCCACAGGTCATTGATGTCCTCTATAAAGGGTCTCCAAGGAAAAGATAGGAGGAGATTGTCAACGGGAAACAGGAATGCAGGGTAGGCATAGTGTAGACACAGACTGCAGCTGAGCCCCTGATAATACACGAGCTCTGAACAGCACAGGGAGCTAGGTACCAAAACTCCATCCTCCAGTGTGCACTTTTTTTGTACAGGAGATACAGAAGATGCACAGACTCCCTGACAAAGTCTTGAATTGATGCCAAGAATATTAAGAGCAACTTGTCTAGGGGGTGAGCCGATCAAAGGTACACTCAGCTCAAGGATAAGGACTTAGAGTGGACAGTGGCCAATACAAACAAGAACATGGCTAATGGTTTGATTTCAGTCTCCACAAGAGCTGTTCAAATGAGAGAGATTTCTGGAGAGACAGGCCATACTTACATAATTCTCCTCAGGACTCACCGTTATGGGCATTACATAGGAAACAACAGATCTACATCTAGGAACAATGTCAACCTTATCTGGACCACCAAGTAATCTGAGAGGCAGGAAGAAGTATTGTCCCACTTCAGAGATGAGAAAACTGAGGCTCAGTGAGCTAACACAGCAGAGCAAGACCGTACAGAGCTCTGTCTAAATGTCTTTATAAAAACCTGTCACCATGTTCAATGAATATATTCTAATTTTAAACATTTGGATCCACTTTATTGATTTTTCCAGTTATAGATGGAACTGTCTGTGCCCTCTTCGATATTCACAAGACGATGTTTCCAAATGTTCTGGCAAGCAGGACTCTCCCAGGTAGTTGACAGCTGCACTTCTGGGCTTTCATAGCAGTGAATGGTGTGCTGCCCTAACCTTCTCACCCCCAAAGCCCCAGGGGGTTTTCCCAGCACTGATGTCCAGGGTGTAGTGGGCTTCAGTTTCAGAACAGGGGTCTGTAAGCCTTTCATAAAGGATTCCAGTCTCTCGTAAGCCTTAACAGAGGGCAGAGGTACTATCCACGCGTGATCCCAAAGCCAGGTTGCCTGGGTGTGAGCCTCGGCTCTGATGCCTCCAGATCTTGGGCAAGACTCGTGGGCTCTCCGGCACCTTCATCTCCTCTTCTGCCAGAGGTTATTATAGTACTTGCCTTGGAGAGGAAGTGATTGGGTAACACAGGATGCCTAAAACAGAGCCCAGCACACAGCATTCAATAAATGCCGGCCATTTAGATTATTAATGAGCGAATGCTGTCTGGAAGGGGCCAGCTCTTTGCAGAAGGGGTGTCCCAGGAGGGCTCCTTAAGATTTCTCAGCCATCCCTCTTACTGAGCCATCGATATCTGGTGAGCTGCCGGCAGGAGCTGTTGCTGCTGCTGTTCCCCTGACTACCTGTTGCCCTGGAGATGCTTGGCTGAGGGTTGGGGCTCTTGTATAAGGAACCTTGAGATTTGCTGAAGTTTTGCTCCTGGGGGCAGGGCGAGCATGGGTCACCTCACCCAGGAGATCCTTCCATCAGTGACGGACTTATGTAGAACTGGCAGTATTCTTTATAAGTATTTAGCTGGGTCCTTAGAAAGTGTTTCTCAACCTTTGGGTCGTGACCCTTGTGGGGGATTCAAACGATCCTTTCACAGGAGACACCTAAGACCATCAGAATACACAGATATTTATGTTACAATTCATAATAGTAGCAAGATTACAGATATGAAGTAGCAACAAAAAAATAATAACTTTATAGATGGGAATCACCACAACTTGAGGAACTCTATTAAAGGGTCCCAGTGTTGGGAAGGTTGAGAATGACTTCTCTGGGTGGTCATCACTGGCTGGCTGCTGTCCTCTCCTCCAAGAGCTTGTTGAGGGGAAGCTACCCTTATCAGAGAGTCTGGTTAGGGTAGCTCCTGATCTCACATAGGCTCTGGTTCCTCCTCCCCTCAGGGTCTTGACAATGAGTATTGAAACCACTTGTAGCTGCACTAGGGCTAGCCAGTTCCATGCCAGAGGTGATGGATGGGGGAGGTGGAGGGTGTCACTCCCTGCACTCACCCTGGTAGGCCTGCTTTATTGGGGGGGGATCTCGCTCTTCTATTTGATCTTCACAGGAGCCCCATGAAGTAAGGACTATTTTATCTCAAGTCTAGACTGGGGAAAACAGAACCACCAATGAGCTTGAGTACCTTGCTCGAGGTCACACAGCTATTAAGCAAGCGGGCTTCAAACAAGCTCTTGGCATATGATTCCAGAGCAGAGATTCCAGAGCAGACTCTTTAAGCTGTTGACTAGAAACCGCAGAAAAACAAACATCTCTACCCCTGCTGGCGGCTACCTTCTGGGATCTGCTCTAGAGTAAGCTGATTACTCTAAGTGAGCTGATTAGATTCCAGTTCTTGGCTGCTCCAAACGCCACCACCACCACCCCGGGGAAGGGGGAGCTTCTAGGATGGACCAGTGCACAGCAAAGAGGAAAGGTGATCCAGAGATCCAACGGGAAGAAAAGCAAACTTCCAGCAAATTCTCAGAAGGCCAAGAGCTAGCTTGGGCTGGCACTTCCTTCTGATGTACCACACCCTGAACTGGCCAGACTGCAGAGGGAAGGTGCCTTGGGTACCAGGGTGGTTGTAGTCTAGGCTGAGCTCCCATCAGACACCTGCTTCTGCCTTGCAGAAGTGCCTAGTCCTTGGACATCTTAGGTCCACCCAGGTACCCTCCCCAACCTCTCCAGTCTCCCAAGCCCCCCCATCCTCCCCAACCTCCCCAGCTCCCCCAACACTCCCCCAGCCTCTGATCAGGATGCGGCATCACAATGGGTCTTTTTTTTTTTTAATCCTTTTGGAATCTCTTTTATTTTTTTTCCCCCTTTGCTGGGCTTTCTGGGCTGTAATTTTTCCCTCTGTGTCATCCATCACAGACACAGCATCGCTTGTGCAAATTAAAATGCACCTCAGAATAATAAAAAAGGGGCTTTCTCTCTCCCCCTCCTTCCCCTTCCCAGCAGCAACTCCTCAACACAAAACATTTGTCTCCAGCAAGAACAGAGGTTTTAACCCTATGTGTGCTGTTTCCAGTCCTATATCATCATGCAGGCACTAACAACTGGCTATGGATTCTCTGGGTTTATCTGGACAGAAATCAGATAGCCAAGAAACAGTCCCTTAGTGTTGGTGGACTCAAGTTCCAGATTTTCACAAGCTGGACTGCCAAACTCAGAGGCTTATAGCTCTAACCCTGGAGAACTAGAGGATTATGGCTCCTAGCCATCAAAGCCAGGGGTGTATTGCTCTATGTGCTCAAGGCAGAGGCATATTGTTTAAGGAGTATTGTTCTGAACTGACAGTTTCAACATCGTGCAGCTAAGCTGGAGCTCTTGAGCCTCATCTCTTTATCCCTTGAATTGTGTAACAGTTTTCTCAGAAATTAAAGCATTCCCTCTATCCTGAAGGAAGCTCCTTAAACAGGAAAGTAAACAACTCAACACAACTTCAGGAAGTTCCTGAAACCAAGCAGATTCATTAAGCCCCTCCCTGATAGAAGGAAGCTGAGCAGCAAAGAAGGCTCTGAGACCAGACCAGCTGCCTGGAAAAAGCAGAAACCAGTGGCTGAGTTGCCTGGAAGAAGTTTAGACCAGAGTCACTTGGAAAGGACGCTCTCCAACCTGTTGAGCTGCCTGCAGGTTTTGCAGTGTGCACCACATTCCTGGGTTTTGTGAGGTGTCATCCATGCTGAGTGAACTTTGGTTAATACAGCTGCCTTTGAGTCATCTCTGCTGCTGTAAGTAACCTCCTCCATACTCCTGTAAGTAACCCCAATAAAATTCACTGGTAAACATACATTTGATCTGTCATGGGTTCCCTATGGGATGAGAAGATTTATACATTGCATCTTCCTGGGAAAAGTGTTTTAACATAACACCCTGGCTTCTCTTTCTCTTTCAAACCTTTCTAGTGACCATAGCTTAGAGTCCTAATAGCCTGGGCCCCTTTTTACCCCTCTATATGCACCCGCACCCACACTACAATCTCAGCCTCCCCATTTCCTACTCCCAAGACTTTTAAAGTCTTAGAATCGAAGGAAAATAAAAACCCCACTTGCCAAACCTTTGAGAAACAGTAAAAGCTGTTCTACAAGGCAAGAGCATAATTATATGTTCTCTCACGTTTAAAAGATCAGAGAAAGCACAAATAACTTAATGATGTACCTCAAGGTCTTAGAGAAATAATAAGCCAAACCCAGATTTAGAAGAAGAAAAGAAAAAACAGAAAAAGAATAAGAGTATAGAAATTAATGAAATGGATACTAAAAGAAAATAAAAATAATCAGTGGAACAAAATTAGTGTTTGAAAAGAGAAATAAGAATATCAGACTTCAAACCTTTTCTCTATTGTCTGAGTTCCTCAGTGAAACTGGTCTATGTATTTTGTTTATTCATTTGTTTTTCTGTTGACTGTCTCTATATGTGGTTCTGTTACCAAGGTAATACCTATGTCTGCTTCTGGGATTTAAAATGTACACCACTACCTCCAGTTCCATATTTTATTTCTTTCTTTTATTCTATTATTATTATTATTATTATTATTATTATTATTATTATTATTATTACTGAATCAGAGTTTTTCACTGAATCTGGAACTTATCAGTTTTGCTAGAATGTCTGGTAGGCAGCATCAGGAATCCTCCAGTCTCTGTCTTCACAGCACTGGACCGATATGCCACCATGCCTGGATTTTTATGTGAGTATTCAGAATCTGAACTTAAGTCCTCCTTCGTTCATAGCAAGACTTAATGACAGCTATCTCTGCAGTCTCTCAGCTTTTGTAATACTGCTTCAACTTTATGGTTTATTATGTTTAATCTATTTATAAACTCTTTTGAATTTTTGTTTTTATTTTATGTGTATGAGTGTTTTGTCAACATGTATGCATGGGAGTAGTGCCTTCAGGACATTGGACCCATGAAGTTGGATTTAGAGAAAGTTGAGAGCCACTGTGTGGATGCTGGGACTTGAACCTGGGTCCTTTGGAAGAGCACCCAGTGATCCTAGCTACTAGGCCATATTTTTCTTCAAGTTAATCTTTTAGGTTATCATATGAACTATGGGTTTCACTGTGGCAGTTTTATACATATATGTCATACTCTGTTCTCATCTATTGCTTTCCCCAAAGTTTATATGCTCTTGTTTTAATTTTAGTGGGTCATATTGGCATAGTGTCGCAACCCCAATCTCTGACCAGCAGAGAGTGGGAATAAACAACACGGACTCCAAAGCAGGTCTCACCCAGCTGCAGCCGCTTCTCTTTATTTGCAGGTCTCACGCAGCTTCCCCAGCTTCCTTTCCTTCTTCATCCATCATCATCCTTCATCCAATCATTAATTCTCTCTCCCCCTGGGGCTGCCCACAATTTATCCTCTTCCATTCACTCACGTCACCTCACACCACCCAATCATAGACGCGCAGCATGCAGGATAGGCTGATAGAGGCATTACACCATCTCTCTGGCGAGTTACACGTGCTGCTCATTCTCCCTACCTCCAAGGATTATAGCTACGTGCCTTCACACCCAACCTAGCACATGGTTCTATGTGATGTTTAAGTCTCGAGCAGGGAGCACAAAGACCATACTCCGTACCTGGAGCCCGGCCCAGCTGCTGCTGTTCAGTCACTGTTCGTGATGAGGGTACTGGATAGGCTGGTCTGGGTATTTGCTAAGCAGAAGCGTTACTAGCAGTGAGCACATTTTATTAACTGTGAGAGTTAGGAGGCCAGGATATGATCTCTCAGTAAGCCCATGAAAGGGCCTGCTGCTGCTGTCAGGATGAAGGGCAGTTGCTTCAGGCCTCTGACTGCTGGCTCACCTGGGCACAAACTGTTACAACAAAATCATCATCTGGGTGACAGGTGCCACACATGCCAAGGCAGAGTCACAGCCATGGGACCTTGGAATCTGGTAAACCTCAAAGAACTGGTGGGATGGTGGGATCTCCAGTGGCTGTGTGTCCCTCCCTTCCTCCTTCCCTCCCTCCCTCCTTCCCTCCTTCCCTTCCTCCTCCCTCCCTCCCCCCTCCCCTCCCTTTTCCTTCCTTCCTTCCTTCCTTCCTTCCTTCCTTCCTTCCTTCCTTCCTTCCTTCCTTGTCAGTGTCTTGTACCATTTCAAAGTTGCCATGCTGTCTAAGATAACTTGAAACTCCCATCTTCCTGCCTCTGCCTCCTACATGCTGGATCATGGGATCCAGTCCATGCAGTGCTGGGAATTGAGTCCCAGGCTTCACCCAGACTAAGAAGCATTTTACCAACTAAGCCACATCTCCAGCCCCGTTCGTTGTTGTTTTTCTATTAAAAGCATCCTTGCTGGTAGGCATTGAGATCGACACCCCTGTGATATGGTCCACGATCACTTCTTGGATTCAGAATTCACTGACTGCAAGGCACAGATACTGGTGCCAAGAGCAACTCCTGATGACAGCCTGTTCATCAGGAAGGGGAGGAACCTGAGAAGCTGCAACTAGAGCAGATCCCTCAAAAGTTGCCATTACAGGACAACACCAGGGTCCAGGTCTGACTGGCCAAGTTCCAGTCTTGGCCCCACCCGCATGGGGAGGTCGGTATGATTGGTAAAGTGGGGCATGGTACTTGTAATCATTGCATTCGGGAGGTGGAGGCAGGATGATAAGGAGTTCAGGGCCAGTCTCAGCTATATAGTGAGTTTGATACCAGCGTGGGCTACATAAGACACCATAGCAAAGTAACTAAATGAATGAGTTAATGAAGAGAGTTAGAGGATTGTTGAAGAGTACCCTAAGGAGACCCTGGAAGGTGACTTAGAGTTGTTGTTTTTTATTTTAAGATTATATATGTGTGTGTGTATGTGTGTGTGTGTATACATTTATATATATATATATATATATATATATATATATATATATATATATATAATTGCTCTCTTCAGACACACCAGAAGAGGGCATCAGATCTCATTACAGAGGGTTGTGAGCCACCATGTGGCTGCTGGGAATTGAACTTAGGATCTCTGGAAGAACAGTTGGCAGAACCAAAGACACCTTCTACCTTGGGGTCCTGGGCAAAGTGACAAAGATAAGCCTAAGGTCAGGCAGGTTTACTGACTCTCATAGCTGGGTTAGTCCTTCCTATGTCCCTATATAAAGTCTAGGACCCACAAATGAGAGAACTCATGTGATACTTGTCTGAGACTGGTTTAGTTCATTTAATCTGATTGTCCCCAGTTGTACCCATTTTATTTTCAGATGACATGGTTTCATTCTTCTTTATAGATGAAAAAAGCCCCCCCCCACTACAGATGGTGAGATGGTGTTCTCCTTAGCTATCCTATTTTGGGGGACACTTAGGTTGGCTCCATAGTGTAGCTGTTACGTGTAATGAAATGATAAATATTGCTATGCAGTTAGCTATCCCTATGATAAGTCATCTTGGAGTTCTGTGGGTGAATGCCCATGAGTGGAATGGCCAGGCCTTATTATTGTTCGTTTTGGGGGAAACTTCCATACTGGCTGAACTGCCTTCCAATTCCGCAGCACAAGGTTTCCGTTTTCCATTTTTTTCCAGCACTTTTTGTTACTCATTTTCTTTTTGTTTGTTTGTTTGTTTGTTTGTTTGTTTGTTTGTTTGTTTTTTCAAGACAGGGTTTCTCTGTATAGCCCTGGCTGTCCTGGAACTCACTTTGTAGACTAGGTAGACCAGGCTGGCCTCGAACTCAGAAATCCACCTGCCTCTGCCTCCCGAGTGCTGGGATTAAAGGCGTGCGCCACCACACCCTGCTATACTTATTTTCTTAATAGCTACTGTTCTAACCAGACCAAGATGGGATCTTACTATAGCTTCAAGTTGCATGGGGTTTTGGTTTTGGGGTGGGTTTTTTTTTGACATTTTTATTTAATTTCATTTTATGTGTTTGAGTCGTTTGCCTGAATGTGTATCTGAGTACCATGTGTGCAGTGTGTACTGTGCCAGTGGAAACCAGACGAGGGCATTGGATCCCCTGGAACTAGAGTAACAGATGGTTATGAGCCACCATGTGCATGCAGGCCATTGAACACAGGACCTCTGGAAGAACAGCCAGTGCTCTTACCGCTGAGCCATCTCTCCAGTCCTCTGTATGTCATCTAGTGAGAACTATCTGTCCATGTCATTAGTTTATTTGCTGATTGGGTTGTTTGATTTCTTGGCCAGTTTTGTTGTTTGGGGCTCTTTGCACATTCTACATATGAATCCTACAAAAGAGAAGTTGAGACAGGCCGTTCAGGAGATGGGAATCAATTCTGTTCCAAGAACAGATAGGAGGAAATAGAAGGAAGAGAGAGAAATAAGATCCTTCCACCACTAAACGTGCAACGTCAAACAAGGCACATTGCCTAAGTTTCAGAACCAGCCACCATTGTTGCAGGCTAGGAAACGTGACTTCCCGATAAACAAAATATAAGTCCACACTGCACCAGAATACACTTTTGTAAAAATACACTCTCAGGTACCTGAAATTCAAAGTTAACTAGACTCATCAGGCATGGTGGCTCAGACCTGTAATTGCAGTACTCAGAAGACTGAAACAGGAAAGCAGCAAGTTCAAGGCTCATGTGTTATGGACTGGTAGGGATGGCTCAGGGGGTAAAGGGGCCTGCTGCCAAGCCTACTTACCTACATGCAATCCCTAGGCCCTACATGGAAGAAAGAGAACCAACTCCCATAAGTTACTCTCCGACCTCCCGTGTATACTGTGGCGCTGTGTGTGAGAACACATACACCTTAACTGATCAACTAATTAATTAACTAATTGATTAATTAAAATAGTGAGCTGCAAACCGTCTCACTCTAGCATGACCCTGTCTCAATAAACAAAAACAGGGCCAGAGAGATGGTTCAGCATTTAAGAGTGTATACTACCCTTGGGAGGACCCTAATTTGGTTCCTAGAACCCACACTGAGCAGTGAGCTTCCAGGAATGACAGCTCAGGGGGATCCAGTGCCGCCTTCTGGCCACCAAGGTCACCGTACTTACATGGGTACTTTGAAACAAAGTTAACTGGTCTTGTGTGTTTCATCCAGAGAGGTGCCAAGGCTGACACACTCTTGTCTCTGAAGGCTGCAGCTTGGGGAGCGCCTGGGCCAGCACATGATAGGCTTAGGGGGAATTGACCATCTCCCCACAGCCAGGCCCTCCCATTCACCATTTTGCCTGGACAGTTGGTGGGGGGATGGGCATCCCCTATATTCCCAGGGAAGGCTTCTGACCCATCAGCAGTGTGCTTAGATTCCCCACCTTTTAGTTGCCTACAGCATCCTGTATCCAAGACCTATGCAATCAGGGATGCAAGTGACCACTGGGCATAGATGGGAACCTGCTTACCTAGGGCAAGTGCTCACCCATTTGGGCTCCTTATCTAGTCTCTGGTAAGCTATTGTCTGCCCTGTGCTGTTCCTTTGGGCACACTGCTGTCACCTACACACACCTGATTAGAGGATTGGAGTGACTTACAGGGGCTTCTCTTCCCTAGGGTCGGAATTTGCATAGGGTGATGGATGCCGAGATGTCTTCTGAAGACAGTTGTACTTTGCATATTAAACAAAGCAATTTCCAGGGGAAGCTGGGGGAGCTTGGTCTCTTTCCAGGAATGTTTCCTCAGAGTCAAAGTCCCTTTCCTTTCAACACTTTCTCCATGGGTCCTGGGTCCCTCTCATCTACTAGCCTCCCCCATTGCAGGGGCACCAGCTTGGCTGCATGGGGCACAGGATGAAGGACAACAGCCCCTGGCCAGGACTAGGACAGAGTTATTCAGCCTTCTTCCTTACCTGATGCTACTATCCTCTCCCCATCCTCCACCACCCAGGAGGCCTATGATTAGAACAGGAGGGGAGTTGTAGCCAGTAGCAGCTCCCAAGAGACCTGGCTGAGGATCACAAAATCTCTGCCATCTCCACCCCTAAGCTGCAAGCCCAGGACTGGCCTCTTGATCCTTCTGGGATGTCTGGAGACTCATACTCCTTCTGTCTGACTTCTAAGCTTGGACGTTGCACAGCTGAGATAATTTCTGCTTTAAGTGAGTTTAAGCTTTCCATCCAGGGACCTTTAGGATGATGAGGAAGAAAACTGTCACCATATTAGCCCCTGAGTTAGACTTAGTGTTTTCTTCCAAGATGAAGAGCAAAAAGTAAGGTTGGAAGTCCTGATATTTTTGTTCCCACTAATGTGGTCTGAAGGCTATATCAGTGATTGGACTTCAGTGGGGCATGGCTTAGGGTAGTCACATCGCCACCAACCCAGCACAACAGCGCCTCCTCCAGTGGCCCCACTGGTGTGTGTATGCTTGGGGCATCTAGAGAGCCTCCAGTAAATCGTTTAGAACCCTTCTCCAGCACACCTGCCCTTATGGATGTGCCTGAGCTAGCCCTGGCAGGGTGGGAGCAGACATCTGTGGCTAGAGATGGCTACTGTGGCCTCATCATGAGCAAGGAAGAGGCGAAGATGGAGGGATTTGTTGAGTGACTACTGTATACTCAGTCCTTTCAATGACTAGCCAGATTTGGGATAGGGGCGGGGTGGGGGGGCGTTGTTCAGAGAAGAGACTTCCTTTGCACTTGTACAAGTCTGGATATGAACTTGACCTCTGGAACCTTAAGCCTTGCTGGAATCTCAGCCCCATCAAGTAAAGGCTGTGGTCACTTCATCTAACACATCTGGGATCTATAGAGAAACCTACTGACACTGGTCATGGGCAGCTGTGCCCAGTGTGAGGCTCCATTACACAGGGGTAAGGGGAGAAGTTATGCTGGCTCCTGGGAGCCTGCTAGCCTTGGACCGAAGGTCTTACATCATTCCTACAGCTAACGGTAGATCTGCCCCATCATGCCTTGCTTGGGACATGGTTTGCCATTCATTGTTCTTCCAACACTGCTGAACAGCCTCAAGGCTAACAAAGCCAGGACTCCTACAGCGTGTGTTCTCTCTTCCTGGCTTATCCTCAGCTACCAATCAGCTAGACGGTTCAGTGGGTAGAGTCACTTGCCACTCAACAGTGAGGATGGATGAACGGTCCAAGTTCAATCCCCACAACCCATGTAATGCTGGAAGGAGAGCAGCGACTCCATACAGTTGACTTCTGGTTTCTACATGCATGCACGCACACACACACACACACACATGCACATGCACGCACATGCATGCATGCACATATGCACATTTGCACACACATATACACTAAAAAATAAAATAGGGGCTGGAGAGATAGCTCAGCGGTTAAGAGCAGTGACTGCTCTTCCGAAGGTCCTGAGTTCAAATTCCAGCAACCACATGGTGGCTTACAACCATCCTTAACGAGATCTGATGCCCTCTTCTGGGGTGTCTGAAGACAGCTAAAGTGTACTTACATATAATATAATATAATATAATATAATATAATATAATATAATATAATATAATATAATAATGAAGCCGGGCCTTTAATCCTAGCACTTAGAAGGCAGAGGCAGGCAGATCTCTGAGTTCATGGCCAACGAGATCTGATGCCCTCTTCTGGGGTGTCTGAAGACAGCTAAAGTGTACTTGCATATAATATAAATAAATAAATAAATAAATAAATAAATAAATAAATAAATATGAAGCCGGGCCTTTAATCCCAGCACTCAGAAGACAGAGGCAGGCAGATCTCTGAGTTCATGGCCAACAAGATCTGATGCCCTCTTCTAATAAATAAATAAATAAATAAATAAATAAATAAATAAATAGATAAATATGAAGCCGGGCCTTTAATCCCAGCACTCAGAAGGCAGAGGCAGGCAGATCTCTGAGTTCATGGCCAGCCTGGTCTATATAGTGAGTTCCAGGATAGCCAGGGCTATGTAGAGAGACCCTACATAAATAAATAAACACATAAATACATAAATACATAAATAAATAAATAAATAAATATTTAGAAAATTTAAAATTAAAGAAAATGAAAACCAGTTATAAAAAATAACTAGGTCCTGGTGAGCCTGCTGGCACTCAGACCGTTCCTGAGACTCCTGTGCTGGGACATTCTTGGATCACAGCTCGGATTTTCCAGGAAGAATCTTTATTAGAAGATTCTTTTGGTCCTATTTATCTTACTGATAAATAATGATATACATGGTGTTCCCTGATCCAATGCAGAACATGTACCTCAGAGCATTTTCCTGCACACACACACACACACACACACACACACACACACACACACACACACCTACACACACCTATGATAAAGTTCAACTTAGGCACAATAGGAGATAAGCAAGTAGTACTAATGAATACAACAGTCTTAACAATGCAGGTTAAGATTGCGGGTTAAATAAAGGTTATTTAAAGCTTGGGGACTGCTTATTTGGGGAACTTTCCATATAGTGTTTACAGTCTAATAACTGGCAACTTGAACACTGCAGAAGGCAGCATTGGCAGAGAGAGCCTGCCTCTGTACAGTGGAGGCTGGTGTGCTGGGGCATCTGTGTGCTGGGGCATCTGTGTGCTGGGGCATCTGTGTGCTGGGGCATCTGTGTGCTGGGGCATCTGTGTGCTGGGGCATCTGTGTTCTGGGGCATCTGTGTGCTGGGGCATCTGTGTGCTGGGGAATCTGTTACTAAGGAGGCTTGCGGCATTTCCTGGTTAGCTGGAGCGCCACTCTTTGCCCTGATCGTGTCTCCCTAGACAAGCAATAGCATCTTGATCAATCCCACCTCAACAGATACCAGCCCTCTCTTCCAGTTCATTTGCTGCTGTGTTATAACTGACACACACCCAATACACACACACACACACACCACACCCGTTAAGGAAGAAGCATGGTAGATGCTGTGTGCATTCCAGTGTGCTGAGATTAGAGGACAGACTGTGATGGGGACCCTATGTTGGCTCTCATGGTTCATTGAAAGCTGGCCAGACTGAGCGATCCACAGATGTGGGGTCTGCGGTCTGCTTATGAGGGTTTCCTGCCTGCTCCTTTCTAGTTGCTTAGCAGCAATGTTTGTTGAATGGGGTTTACTCAGCCCTGGATGACTAATGATTCCTCCAGGGAAGAAAACCTCCAGGGAAACACTGGGGTCGAGGGTGAGACCTGGGCATTTGCCACATTTGCAATGTGAGACTCTCCCCACCCCCTCCCAGCTTATGAAAATAAACCCAGAAACAATAACATAAAAACCCTAACAGTCCCTTGTTCCCATGAAAGGAGTTAGTTTAAAGATGAAGCAGACACAGAACAGGATTGAACTGAGTCACAAAAGCCGAGGACTCCACAGGAATCCTCCAAGCTACGCAAGGTTGAGACAGATGAGACACTCAGTTTCATAGACATAAAACTACACTGTACTCAGTCTCTCTGAGACAGCCATTGATGACAACACTATATCATGAGAGCCAATCTAATAAACCTCCTTTTTACTAGATTTTTTTTTAAAGTCAACTAAAATTATATTGACTTTGCAATTCTGGATAAAAACCCGGTCTGCTGTCCTTTACTTGTAACAAAAGGCATCCTGCTATAATCCTGGGTTCTCCTGATCTTGGCAGGCAAGCATAGTGAGGTTGTAGCAGCCTTGAACTCTTGCTTAGTTCGGGCTATCCTTACGCCCCCCTCTCCCTAAAATGTACCAAGCATCAAGCTGCAGATATACCCCATTTCAAACAATGGAGAAAGGTGCCCCTTCCTAGCGGCCCCTCAGTGACTGCTCTTTTGCGATCATTTCCCACTCAAACATGTCCCAGAACACATCTGGAAACTAGAGGTGGAGCACCAATGCAGTCTGAACCAGTTTTGAATGCATAAACCCTATTTACCATGGTATACCTATGTATAGTTGGACAAGCGTATTTTGACAAGCATACGATTAACATCAGAGGCACCATGGGCATATGAGCAGTAAGCTAAGTCTTAAATAACACAAGCCAGTCAATGAAAACAGAGACCCACTTAACCCATGTCCCCCATCTCCTCCTGCCCACAAAAGCAGTTAAGTAACCAGGGCTCTGGGTTCTCATAACTTAAGGAGCCTGCTGCAAAGCAACATGTCTGCTTGGTACTATCACCTTACATTTGAATGAAGTTCCTTGTGACTTTGCAAATTGGGGGGGGACTTCAATGCATTAAACAAAACACCAAGAACCTGGAAGCATGCGGTGACTTGACGCAGCCTAGG
This sequence comes from Mus minutoides, assembly GCA_902729485.2. Lineage (NCBI taxonomy): Eukaryota > Metazoa > Chordata > Mammalia > Rodentia > Muridae > Mus > Mus minutoides. Next base: position 32,618 of record LR752717.1, read on the forward strand.
CAGCTGCTGTGCTCAGGGAGGTGACATCCCACCTCCCAGGCACTCACAGAGAGGACCGCCTCCTGGGAGAGGAGCTGCAGGGCGTCCCTGACCTCCATCAGATGTCCCCAAGTCACACTCCTGACTGTTGCTGCTCACACTCATTCTCATGCTTAGCTTAAGACACTAGGGATTAAACCCAGGGCCTCTTGCATGCTGGCTAAGTCCTGCTCACATTTACCATATCCATGCAGCCTGGACCCACGAGGCCTGTCAGGCACAGGTGCTCTCTACCTGACCTCTCCGGTTATCAACAGGAGCCCTAAGAGTGATGCTGTCCAGAGGGCCGTGTACTCCAACAGACGACGCCTGAATGACTCAGCAGACCTTTCCTTATTTATTAGATTTCAGATACATGGGACTGGATGGGATAATCCCAGGGCACGTGGTTTACATGAGGGCCATGGGATGACATGTCCATACGGGGGGAGGGAGGGTGGTGAGACAGCGCAAAGGACTGCCGGTTAAAAAATATATACATCTTAAGTCATTCCAGCCACAACGTCATTATCAGAAAATAAAGCAATCTCTCCACATAGTGCTTCTCTTTGGTGCTGTTCCATGGGCTTGGACTCTGGGCCCTCCCGTCTCCTTGTCACACGTCTGTCATCCTTGCCTGCCACCCGCTTCCCACAGGTAGTCAAGTCTGGAGGGAAGGACCAGGCACAGATAGTATAGGCTCTGACCCTGCTATCCCCAAATGAGAGCCTCATATTTCTCAAGCTCTGTCCCTGGGAAGTCATCTGTTTCTGGATGCAAAACCTGGAAGACACGCCAGAACCATCCAGAATCTTCAGAAAGGTTAGGGAACATGAGAAAGAGATCCCAGCCAGCACCTCCTTCTATACAAGGTACAAGGTTGGCTATGTTTTTATTTCTAGGTTGAAATAATCTTTATCTGAATACACACTTGCAAAGAGAGGCCTCCTCTTCATGGGTTCCAGAAATGGATATGGAAGGTAGTCTGGGGTTTTGCTCTGATTGGGGGAGGTGGGAGGTGGAGAGAGGTCTCTCTTGCTTTTTCCTGTTTTGAGCACCCTGGCCTCACAGATGTCCCTCATCTGGCTAGTCTTTGAACAAGTGGGCTCTACCCTCTGACTCCAGGTGCCCAGGGCACCCAGCTTCCCTACAAGACACTCAATTGTCACTGGTCCATTCTCTTCAGGTGAGCAGTGACCTCTGGTGAGAAGCATCTCATATGGGGTGTTTGCATTATTAGACCAAGGAGCGGAGCCGAGGCTGCCCACTTAACTGCTACTTCAGGGCAGTGTCCACTCAGGCAGTGGTGAGTGTCCAACCCTTGCTGGTGTGATTCGGAGGCCCAGAAGAAGTTCTGAGAACTAGGTGGAATTTTAGGTGACACCCCCTTTTCCACAATTCTGGGCACACAGTGTGGCTGGGGGGGGGGGGAGTTTTCAGAAGCCAGGATAGCTAAACCCAGCCCCTGAGAGTTAACCCAGTTTAACACAAAAGTGGTATCTACCTTGGATCAGGGGCAAGAAGAGCCCATGCAGAGGCATGAACCCCTTTGTGGGCAAAAGGGCAGGGAAAGGCTCTCCTGGGAAGTTTAGCATTAACTCTGTGAAGTGACCAGCCTCCTAGAGGCCTCACCAGGGAGGCAGAGCCAGTAGGAGTGGCAGGTGCCAGCAGAATGCCTGAAAGAGGGGAGCCTTGCACTCCAGGAAAGGGATCAGAGTAGATAAAGCCTGGAGGATTTATCAGAAAAGTGGCGTGTCCATTTTCCAGAATGAACCACTCCATGAGCATGAGCCCGGGACCGCCCTTGGGTGGGAGAAACGGAGGAAAGCCACATTCATGTGCCTAGGGCTGAGGGGTATATTAGGACTGCGATGGGTTGGTGGAGCACCCTATACCACAATCAGACTGCAGGGTCTTGCTGGGAATTGACCCAGGAGGGCTGCATCAAACATCCCTGGTACAAATGCCAGGAGGCTGCCCTCCTACAGCACAAAGCCAAGCCTTGCCTTTTATGAGGTAAGGGAGGGGCGGAGGGGGGACCTTTAGAGCTCCTTCCTTTCAGGGTACAATGAGACTTCCCCTTTACCGCTGCTATCCTACACCCCAACCTAGCCTACTGACCTTGAGGGCCCTCTGATGGGGCCAGGTCCTGAATTCTCCATAGGTTTCTAGACTGGCTATGCCCAAGAGGAGAAGGAGAAACAGCAGGCAAAAAGAGCAGTGGGGTACAGGACCCAACTCTTTTCTGAGCCAGTGAGTTCCCAGCCAGGTATATGGCCCTTGGCTGGCTGAGGTAGGGGCAGGAAGCAGGGGAGGGGCTTCGTGGGGGTGGGGATGTGGCTACTCTAGCAGGAGCATCCACTGAGAACTAGGTGTACTAGGATAAGAAGGGGAAAGTGGAGGGAGCCAGCTAGATGGAGGAGGAACAGAGCCTCAGGAGAGGTCACAGAGATGTCCTGCCCCAAGGGACATCAATACCTTCAGGAGCACCCAATCTAAGTCTCTTGGGTGCTGGGCACTGAGCACTGCCCATTTAGGTACCTCTAGGTCCTAAATAGGAAGAGGTCCAGAAATGGTTCCCTTGTAGGAAGGGATGGATGCTTCCTCTGCTGGTCTCCAGCCCTAAGGTAAGTCAGCCCCGGCCCAACCCTTAGCACTGCTCATGGAGAAGGAAAAAAAAATTCCAATAAAAAAAATGCGGGTGACAGATGAGCCCCCCGCCCCTACCCTCCCATCCCCATCTCCCCATCCTCTGCCCCCAGGAGTCTGCACATGGCCAGGAAGCAAGAAGACCCCTTCTTCTGGGACAGCTCAGAGCCCCGATGTGGGTGTGAGAAAGTCGAGGCTGGTGGCTGTGGAGGTCTCCACTTGGATCGTGTCCGTCCGTCCGTGTGCTGTGGCCATCACACCTTGGCCTCCAGCATCTCCAGGAAGAGTTTGTGCATGGGCACCTTGCCCTGCAGTTTCACGCTGTAGAAGTGTTGCACGGCTTTGGCGGCTGTCTGCCGTAGCAGGGGCAGCGTCAGCAGCAGCTTGCCGGCCCTCCTCGGCTCCTCGTGGCGCTGGCTCAGCTCATAGTCCTGCAGTGCCTCGTGCAGCATGTCCTGGAGCTTCTGCACGGCCTCCAGGTTCTCAATGTACATCGAATCTGCGGACACAAGAGAGGGACAGTGTCAGCAGGGGCTGGCTGCCATCCCCCAACATGGAAGGCATTTCTGGAGCAGAGGACAGACCAACAGCCAGCCAGCCAGCCAGCCAGCCTGCCTGTCTGTCTGTCTGTCTGCCTTCTGCAAAAGCTGACTGACTATTCAGAGCAGAATGAGGATCTTCACTGCAGGGCTGAGTCAGAGACTGAGGGTAGAACTGAGCTCAGACCTCACAGAGAGACCACCAGGAGGGCACTGCCAGTGAACATGGGCAGACCTATTGGATGTCCCAGAGACGTTTGGGGGACTCTGGAATCTGGCTGGCAGTGTTAGAGTCCTTTATTTCCCCCCCCCTCCCTTTTGGGTTCTGTGAGACATTAGATAAGTTATATAACTTCTCTGTCCCCCATTTTCCTAGCCATACCTACCTCATAGTATTAAGAGTTATATAGCACCAATTAAGCACTTGGATCATAGGAACCTCACGGCTATCACCTAACCCTGACACCATCACATCTTCATGATGATGCTGGGCCGTGGGTACCACTCACATGCAGTACAGCCACCAACCTTACAACTCTGGCTACAGAACAGACACAAAGGGATGGAAGTCAATGTCTAGGTGTTTGGGGGTGAGGGGAGTAGAGGGGTATGGTGACAGAAGAAGCCGGCGGTGATATAACTCAGGGATGGGTGCACTTGAGGCCTTGCTTGGGTCTGATCCTTAGCACCATTGGTTTGGAATGCTTACAACCCATGGATGTCTGAAACACTGGGATACAGCTGGGTCTGAAAAAAAACAAAGGGAACCTCCCAGTCTTGTGGGAGAACGACCCAGACACTTTTTTAAACATCCTGTGCTGCCTGCATGAACTGGAGCCCCAAAGCTTGCTGTGTGGACACAGGGTGATGAGCCAACCTTCTGTGTTCATTGGAGTGCCACAAGTTCAGTGCTCGCCTGAACCAAATCGCCAAGGCAGCTGCGCCAGCTGGCTGGTCATAGGATGCTCGCTCATGCCCCTGGGTCTCCTCCCAGTCTATACTTTCCGGAATCCCTACAGGGCTGGGCCCCAGCCACCTCTGACCCCATTTTCCATCCTGTCACCCTCCCCAGGGAGCCACAATTGGCAGGTGCTTTCAACCAAAAATGAAATAAAATAACATTGCAAGATCAATTTCTTTGCAATCCATCAGCAAGTCTGTATCGATGGCATTGATAAACTGTTAATTACAAAATCAATGACTATGAATTTTTTTTTTTTCTGCTGTCAGAGGGCCCTAGAGATGGCTGGGATGCGGGTGAGTGACAGCTGGCGCGTTCTCAAGGGGACCGGGTCAGCCTCTGATGAGCTCTGCTCTTCTGCCAGGTACGTGAGTCACCCCCATCCACTTACTTAGCCACGGGGTGGGGGTAGGGGGCTGATGGGTCTCCTAGACATTCCTTGTCCATCCAATATGCTCTGTGGGCTCCTGGCTCACTGTTCTGCCTCTGGACTATGACCTGATGACCTGCAGGGGCCATGTCCACCCAGATCTCCCTTCCTGGACTCCAAGGTACTGGGTTTTAGAAGCCAATGGAAGACAGGAGTTAAGGAATCTCGGGTAGCAGGCAAGGGTAGACACCTATAATTACAATACTTGGAAGGCTGATGATGCAGGAGGATTTCTGTGAGTTTTGGATCAGCCTGAGATACAGAATCAGTCCCAGACAAGCCTGGGCGACAAACTGTCTCAAAAACTGGAGCTGCGTCAGTCCTCATTAGCTTACTAATTGCAACAAATTACCTAACTAACAGGAAGAGAGGAGAGTGTGTGCAGGGGATGGGGAGGGGCAGGGAGGACCCATGGAATTCTCTGTGCTGTTCGTTTACATAGCTACGGCAAAAAAGGAAACACAACAGGTATTAGGTTAGGTCCTTAGGAGTAGAGCCTAAGGTGGGGGTGGGGGGGTGTTAGGGTTAAAGATTTATGGAGGGGAAGAGGAAGGGGAAAGGAGGAGGGAGAGGAAGGGGGTTACAGAGGAAGAGGAGGCAGGAGGCCAAAAGGAACAATACAATGCCAAGGCCTGAACCTACACAGATGTCCAAGGTAGACTGCTGGGCTGTGTGAAGTCTCCATCGGCTGCTGATGCCTGACCTCAGGAAAGGCAGCAGAGGGTATTTCTGGGGGAGCTAACAGCAGCAAAGCCAAGTTGCTAAGAATGGGGGTTCCTGAGATAAGAGACCTTCGGGGAAAGCCCGGCACGAACAGTGAAGCAGGAGTCTGCGAGTGTCTCCACCTGGGAGCCAGCTTTCCCGCATTGTGTGCTGACGTTGTAACAGCAGTGACAATAATCAATATTTACTGAGCGCTCCTCTAGGCCAGGCACTGGGCTGCATTATCCGCAATTGATCTTACCGCTCACAGGTGCTTGAGGTGGACCTGGGAATACCTCCTACTCAAGGACAGAGCTAACCAAGGTCATGCTGTTAAGTGTGAAGGAGTGTGTGTGTGTATGTGTCTGTCTGCAAGTATGTATATATGTCATGTGTGGGCAGTGCCAATGAAGACCAGAAGAGGGCGCTGGATCCTTTGGAGCTGGAATTAGAAGTTTGTGAGTGCAGGGAACTAAACTCTGGTCCTCTGCAAGAGCACCTGGTGCTCTTAATTGCTAAGCCATCTCTCTTCAGCCTCAGAGATGGGATTTGAACTCAGGTCCACCTGGCCCTGGCCAGAGCAAGAACTCTGCCATGTAGTGCTCCTGCAGCAGGATTACAATTGTATGTGCGCATTTCTAATGTTACTTAACTCTCAAGCATAGAAACCCTGTAAGTCTCTCTTTCCCCAGCACCCAGAGTACCTCTGGCAAGACAGAGGTTCCAAGCACAGACAGATCTGCCAGTTACCCAATGCCTCAGCCCAGATAATCCAGTTGAAGTTGTAGGAAGCTTAGGAAATAGTGAATAATTTACATACATTTTAATACTAGGTTAAGCCACCACATGAGAAGTTAGATGTGTTACACCTGGGTGATCTTCGGTTCGCTCCCTCTGTTCCCTGTGTGTGAATGAAAAGCTATCCCTCCGCTTCCCTCCTCTTCGGCTGCCACACGGAGCCTTCGCTCCCTGCTCCAGTACCTCCTCTATTCCTCAGGAATCCTAAGACAAAAATCAAACCCTTTCTTCTCTAAGTTGCTTTTCATCCTGGGAAGAGAAAAGTAACTAATGCGGTGTTAGCTGATAAAAGCAATGTCTGTCATCCCCACATCCGTAAGCCAGCCCCGCCCACAGCCTGTGTAGGCGCTTGTTAGGCTCCCTCAGAACCCCTGAAGCCCTCTTGAGGGGTCACGTGCCACCCTTACCTGAGTTGGCGAGGGCCAGGGCCTTGAGGATCATAAACTCTTCCTTCTCTACCTTGAGCTTCTTGTACCTGCGTACCAGCTGCAGGATGGCTCGGTAAAGGTCCAGCAGCCCTACCAGGCGAGAGTGCTCCTCGTCCATGATGTAGTCCTCGGCATAGGCCAGCTTGTCATCGTATGGGAGTGAGCGGTACACGATGCCCAGGATGAGAATCTCCATCCAGGCACTCTGAAGCAGGCTCATCTGGTCCCCAAGTGTCAGACTGGGAAAGCCTGCAGAAGGGGGAGAAGCCAACGATCAGAAACGGTCCCAGGGGCTTCCTTGGCGCTTGCTGGAGGGCAGCCTCGAGGGAGGGTGGGCTGTGTCCTTGCATCCTCAGACCCAACTGGAGGAGGGGGGGGGTGCCTGTTGCTATCTCCTTAGTCAATCAGTCACACCGGAATTCATGGAAAAGACTTACATAATAAGAGTTGAATCAATGTTGACAGTTATTATCACTATGCCCATTGGGTCTAGCTAGGTCTTTCCCAGTGTGGAGACACAACACTGATTAATTAGGTGCATTTGTAATTGAAGGAGCTGCTGAATTAATAGCAGGATTTGGGGGTGGCAAGATGGGTGTCTCCAACACTCTGCAAGCTCCGGGGAAGCTCTCTGCTTTAATACCAGATCCTTCCAGCCAGAAAGGAGGATTCAGTTACCCGTGGCCTGGGCAGAGGCTGCTGGGAGAGCAAGGCTCCAAAGTCAGCCTGTGCGCACTCAGCAGATGTGCTCTGGACATTACTACTCACGAGTGCGACCTCCTCCCTCCAGGGAGGGGAAGTGGGAGCTGAGAGGGTATACTGGCTGGTTTTGTGTATCAGCTTGACCCAAGCTAGAGTCATCAGAGAGGAAGTAGTCTCAGTTGAGGAAATGCCTCCATGAGATCCAGTTGTAAAGCTTTTTGTCAGTCAATTAGTGACTGATGGCGGAGGGCCCAGCCCACCCATGGTGTGTGGTACCATCCCTGGGCAGGTGGTCCTGGGTTCTAGAAGGAAGCAGGCTGAGCAAGCCACTAGCAGCAAGCCAATAATAAGCAGCATCCCTCCATGACCTCTGTACCAGCTCTGCCTCCAGATTTCTGCCCCACTTGAGTTCTGTCCTGACTTCCTCCAACAATGTACCCATAATCTGTAAGTGTAAGCCAAATAAACCCTTTTCTCCCTCAACTTGCTTTTTGGTTCTGGTGTTTTGTCACAGCAATAGAGATCCCCAACTAAGACAGTGAGCTCTAGAATCATAACACTGCTTTGTCCAATGCGCTATGAAAGATTGCCTGGGCTTGACCCTGACTGCCCAAGTACTAGCTGTGGGTGGGCCTTGATAAGGGCATGTATGTAACCTCGGCAAACCTGGACCTCTTTGTCATTTGAATGAATAGATGAGCGGTCACAAGAGTGTGCTTCAGAGTGGTTGGCTGTGAGCTACACGGGGAAGACAATTATGGAAAATATGAGCTCTTATTATTGTTGAGACGAAGGTCTGTGTCTGTGTCTGCCAGATGAGGGTGACACGCTGAGCCTGGACTATGTGTGGACTTGATTTAGGCAAAGACACCTGACAGCGTGATTCATGAGAAGCCAACAGAGAAGGGTAAGTTTCAACCATCATAACCTATAAACAGGAGGCAGTAACTTCTCAGGGGGGACTTGAAAGAGTAGTACGGAACCAAAGACAAAATAGAGTCCCTTGTGTCAGGGGGGAAAGTGAACCTTTAAAATAAAAATACCGATGGCTCTAGGTACTGGCAAGCCTTTCCTGGAACAATCACAGAATAGCCAACGCCCTCTGAAAATCTCTGTGAAATGTCTCAGTGCCCCAGGAGGTTGCCTAAGGTAGCACATGACTTAATTCTTAGGTAGATTGCCTCCCCCTTTCCACCCCCACCCCCTTGCCTCCTACCTGGGTATCTTGCTGATGTTTAAACTAGCCAATCATGTGAAACCGCGCCAATTCCCCAACCCCCCTACCCCATTGTTATAAAAGCTCCTGATTTTCGAGCCACGAGGTCGACCCCCCTGTCCCCTGCGTGGGATATGGGTCGTCCCGGAGCTCCGATTAAAAATCCTCATGCTTTTTGCATCAAGACAGGTCTCGTGATTCGTGGGGTGCACGAACAACCCGTGTTTGAAATAGGGGTATTTCTGGTTGGATCNGTGGGTGGAGGAGGGGTGGGGGGGATGGGGCAGGAAGCTGGAGGTAATAAAAGATAGAGAGAAAGGGGCATCCAATTTCCCTTATCAGGTCCATGAGTAGGAGAGGCTTTGGGTGACATTAATTAACAGATACCAATCAGCCAGCATGGGAAGGTGTGGGTGGGGAAGAAGTGGACCGCACAGGGAGGGGTAGTCTCAGAGCAGAAGGACCAGAGGGAGGAGGAGGCACACAGGGTGAAGTGAACAGATAAATGAGCTGGAAGGCATCAGGCATGCTGGGAGTGGGGTACTGCCAGGCTCTGGGCATGGGGACGGGCTGGTGAGGCTCATCCCTCAAGGCATGGCCTCCGCAAGACTGACTGATGGCTTGCTCAAACCATAACTCCAACCGGTGGTGACGACATCACACTTCATTAAATGTCACCAACCAATGGGGTGACCCACACCTTTTATCCCAGCACTGGGAAGCAGAGGCCGAGTGAATCTCTCAGTTTGAGGCCCGCCTGGTTTACAGAGTAGGTTTCAGGACAGCCAGAGAGAGATACATAGAGAAACCCTGTCTCAAAAAAAAAAAAAAAAAAAAAAAAAAAACCTCACCATAAATAAATACATTTTTAAAAAGGAAGAAAAAATTCAGAACTTCAGACTGGAAGGTTCTGAGAACACGCAACTCGTCCAGGGCAGTCCAGGGAATTCCTGCACAAGCAGCCTGGGGGCTGCGCTCTGAAGGGAAACTCCAGAGGAAGAGACATTATTCTGAGCCCTAAGCTTGCCTTCCTACCCCCCCCCCCCAGCCTCAAAAGCAGTCACAGTGGGGGACAGACAGATGCCATGACCTGACCCAAGGATAGCAGGAAAACAACCTAAAACATTTGCTTAGAGACCCCAATAGATCCCCTGTAAGAGGCTGGAGTGCTGTGGGAAAGGGGGGGGGGCAAGGGCCACCTGAAAATTTCTAGGCTGCGGTGGGAGAGATCACTCCAAAGGCTTACTCTCATACTGGCTGGGCCAGCTGGGTGTGAGGTCTGAGCAGGGAGCTCACCCCTGAGAAGGAGTCCCTTCCTCCTCTCCAACATCTGAGAGGTCCCGGGAAAAACCCCAGCACACATGCGGCCTGCTAGCCACCAGGCAGCAGCAAGTGAATGCTGGCACAGCTGAAACCATTTAATGCTTTGTAATAGTTGAGAAAAGAAACACTACAGGAGAAAACAGGGATAGTTAATTCCAGGAGAGGATCAGGGTGGGGGTAAGATGGGGTTGTTGCTAGCACACGTGCAGAAAATGCCAGGCAGGAAAACTATGGAAATGTAATGTGATACATGTATTGTTAGATCCACCCAACACGTGAGGGAGAACGATTTATGTAGGTGTGCAAAAAGACACATTGGAGGCACAGACTACAGAGCCAACTGGTCAACATAGTCACTCTGCTGGCCACCAAAGGTGACCCCAGGCAAGGCCACCTTCTCTGACCCTGTCTCTACACTCCCCTGTCAAATGGGACCAACAGTACCCATGTTGGAGGTGCAGAGGTTAAACGTGCGCACACACACAAGACTTCTTGGTCTGCTTAGCGCAAGGGAAGTGCAAGTATTTACTATCATTGGGTAATGGAGTAATACAGTGTTAAAATGCTAGCCCTGGGGGGAGGGAATATACCTTGGCTGCTGGCTCCTCCCTCCCTTCCTCCCTCCCTCCCTCCCTTCCTCCCTAGAAGACTCCAGGTTTTTACGTTCACTTCTGTTACACCTGGCATTAGCAGAGAAGTAGATTCTCTAGTCGTGTAAAACACAAGCACCTTTGGGAAAACACCCTCCACTTGTGTTTCCAATTGGGCTGGGCCTGTAACAACTCATCTGGGACCTGCGCCAACAAGAAGAAAGTCCGACAGAGGCTCAGGTGGCCAGGGCCTTTGGACCAGCAAGGCTGGCCAGCCCTCCCTGCAACTCACCCTGGGTGGTACTGCCCAGCCCAGGGCCCCTGGCTCTCAGGTCTCCTCTGTATGCTCCTCAGCCCCAGGAAAACTGCGTTATCTGCACCAGTGGATCTAATGACAGCAGGCCCCCATCCCCCCACTGACACTATGTGCTCCTAGAATTTAAAAGGAAAAAAAAAAGGCACATAATTTGTGGCAAGTGGAGTTCATAATCTGCTAATTTATGATGGTCTCTGCCGACCTGGAGGGCCATTAGAGAGGTAATAAAGGGAGATGTAATTATAGGATCTGGGGCCACTTCAGACACAGCTGCTGCTGCTGCGCGGGCAGCTCATCCTTCATCCAGCCAGACAGCAGCTCCCTGGGAGCAAGGCTGTCCAAAGAGCCTCCCTGAAGAGGCCTCTGGGGATTCCCTTGCACACAGCAACCTGGGCTGGGCAGGAGTGGTGACTCCCGAGGAAGGCTCTGCTGGCCAAGGTGGAATCCAGGCTGCCTGAGGAGGGGCAGACAATGGATGCAGGAGACTGAAACTCACTGAGTACTGCCAGCAACCTAGCTACAGCCTCTGCAGGCTCCGAATCTCACCTCTGGCTCACATGGGTCATGGGGTGCTGCTCTCGTGCCTAGGGCTTCCCCTCCAGGAAACCCAATACTTGGAAAACTCCAACTCAAGGCAGCAGCCTGTATTTACAGTAGTGTAGCCAAACAATAACTGAGCAAACTGTTGTTATTCTGACCGAGCCTAGGATTGGATTGGAGCACAACCTCAAAGCCAGCCAAAGCTACACAGTAGCATCCTCATCTCCAAAAAGTAGAATAGAAGATGATGAGCAACCGGCCCCTCCTGGTCCTAGATTTCACTCTCTAAGGTTGTAGTGACCCAAGTGGGTATGAAGAGATGAGGTGAAAAATTCCAGAAAAAAACTTATTTTAAGTAAGTTCTGCAACATTCTGTGGAGCATGTGACCTGTCTCTCTGCACTACTCTGCTCCCTACATCAATCCGGCTGTTCTCTGGAGTAGCCAAGTTGTACGTGCTGCCTCCCAGGCTGGCCCACAAAGCCACCTCAGTTGTGAAGCCGAGTATCAGGGTAACGCAGTGCAGAGCTGTGCTCAGGTGGACCTCATTTTACTCACTAATGGCCCCGGATGTAAGAGGAGGTACTGGGACACAGACACATAAAGGATAAATGAAATCTACTGTGGTGGGATTATAAAATTACAGTATGTATGGGTTTCAGACACGGGGAACCTATTAGCGGTTTCAGGCTTCTGCGCTGGGGTTAAGGGTCTCCGATCATCTCTGGTCAATGAGTGGACACCCCTACAACTCTGTCTAAGCCACATCTTGGGAGAGACCCACTGACCCGGGCTTACTCTGCAAGCATGAAGCACCTTCTGGGTCGCTGGTTGTAGATCACAGAATAAAGACCCTGAAGGACAAGCCACAGTCCTAGAGTTTCAGAACGCCAGTCCTAGGCAGTCTGAAATCCTCCCTTCTGAGTGTCCCTGACCAGAATAAACAGACTCAAACATGGTCTTGGGGTAGGCTCTACTATAGTAGCCCTCTAACCAACCTTCACTTTCTCCCGCTGTAAGCCTGTCTTCCACGTAATCAGAAGTAGGATTCAGTCAACAGTTTTTTAAAAAAAATACTAGACACAAGGCTAGAGAGATGGTCACTTGCTGCTCCTATAGAGAGGGCTCAGGGTAGACAGACTCCCAGTACCCACATGGAGAATCACTCTCATTTGTAACTCCAGTTCCAGGGGATGACGCCCTCTTCTGGCTTCCATAGGCACTGCATGCACACAGCGCATAGGTTGATATGCAGGCAAAACACCTGCCCATAGACATAAAAGAAAATTGTTTCTAAAAGACACTTGGTCTTTCTTTGCCCTTAGTGTAAGGTTTACAACCAGCAGCGGGAGACCCTTGCTAATTAGCTTTACCTAAAACACCGGAAAGGTCTAATCTCAGTGGTTCAACATGCAAATTTATGCAAAAGAGGCATGTGTGTACGGGACAAAGAAGCAAGCAAACGCCTGCTTACTTCACTTCCTCTCTGGCTGGCCTGGAACTGGCTATGCAGAACGGATTGGCCTCGACCCTTGGCTAGCCCCACTGCCTCTTTTTAGAGTTCAGAGATGACAGGCGTGAGCCACCACCCTCAGCTCGTGCCTCTAATCCACAGGATTTGGAGATGAAGTTTCGGGGCGGTGGAGGCTTGTGTCACTCTTAGAAACCATGACAACCATGGCGGGTGTGGCAGTTCGGAGTGCGCAACATCCTCCTGAGATCCCTAGTGGGGGCTTCTGTGGTTCCCATTTTACAGATGGGAACAATGAAGCTCAGAAAAAGCTTACATAAGGTCACCAAGGGCAGAACTGGGACAGGAGCCCCTCCTTGTCTGGCTGCAAAGCCTATGTCCCCAGCAACCACCCTATTTGCCTATTCCTCTTACTTGGCATAGATGTGAAAACCATCTGTAGGACGGAGGACAATCCCTTCCTCCAGGTGTTATGCCATTAAGGGCAACAAAAGGAAGGAGCAGGAGACCGCCAGGTGTCACTCCAGAGTCATCTCGGTACCTGGATCTGTCTGACCTGGAGTAGTAGTCTCTAGGGCTGTGCCCAATTTGGCTTGGGGTTAGTGGAGCAATCCAGGCTGAGGTGTCTTAAGCGTCAGGCTGATGCCACATCTGAGCTGAGTCAGCACAGGCCGGATTTCAAAACTACGAGAGTGTATAATCCCAGGAGACTGAGCGTCTTACAAAGGACGTACTAGCCAGGCTCCTGGCACACCTACCCAAGGGTGAGAGAGCCAGGAGACCATGTCAGAAACCTCTAGGCTTCCAGAAGGTTAGTGTCAGCAACAGCATCTCCTGTCCACAAGTTGGTGCCTTCCCATGGGACCTGCGAGCCACACGTAGATCTTGAAGCACCTCAATTAACTGCTGGTATCCACAGGCGAGGACACCTCTGCTGTGTGCTATGCTCATCGTTAAGGGCCACAGCTGAGGGAAAAAATAACTACACACAGCAAGAACCTATGTGCCATACAGCTAGGAAGAGGCCACAGGAGAGGGGCTCCCTGCCAGAGCCTACAGCATGTCTCCCACACAATCCGCAGGGGCAGGACTTGAACTGTACAGAGAAGCCCCCATGTGAGAGCAATATGGAAGCACATGGGTGCCCACTGTTCACCTGGACTCAGCCATAGGTTTACAGTGGGGCCTGGGTCCAGATAGTGAAAGGCCCAGGGGCCTGGAACACAGTGCGCATGCGCTTCCTGCCATGGTGTCTCAAGGCAGAGATCTAGCAGGTGGCCACGGTGGGTGAACATGTGGGTGACAATGGCACATGCCAGCCAGAGGCCACACCTGAGACTCACAACCTCATTTGGCCCTTGGGTTAAACTGAAAAGGTCATTTTTCATACTCCCATGTGACAGGACGAGTCAGGCCCCGAGGCTTCTAGGCCTAGAATCAGAATCTGAGCCTACTCCCCAACCTGCTCCTAACTTCTTCCTTCTGCCTGCAGCTAATGTGAAGGAAGAGGGCTGTCTTCCATTGCCACTGCTGTGAACTTTCCAGTGAAAGCCTACTGTTTTATCTTGGGGGTTCCAATTGTGAACCTCTAATTGCAGCTTCTACCAAAATGGTTAAGTGGGTTTTTTTTTTAAAGATGTATTTACTTATTATATGTAAATACACTGTAGCTGTCTTCAGACACTTCAGAAGAGGGAGTCAGATCTCATTGTTGTGAGTCACCAGGTGGTTGCTGGGATTTGAACTCAGGACCTTCGGAAGAGCAGTCAGTGCTCTTAACTGCTGAGCCATCTCTCCAGCCCTAGATTAAGTGGTTCTAATGTGCCCTGGCAGTTCATAAACATTGCTGAACCTTCCAAATGCTACTCCCTTCGATCCCACAGAAGAGAAAGAGGCCTTTAGAAACATGGGCTGGCAAAGGTCTTCTAGGCTTTGTTGAGTCAGGTTCTAGGCACCAGAGGCACAGCTATGGGACAGGATGAATCTAGAGCCCCTTACCCACTCTGGCCCCCACTCCACCGTGACTCACCTGGGATGTGCTTGGCCCAGTTAATGAGGAACACAAGCTCCCGATCTGCCAATTCACAGAGAGTGGTCAGGGCCTTGATATCTCCCTCGGGTATATCGTTGGGAGGCATAGCATACAGCTTGTCCTGCTCAACCCCCAGTAGATTCGAGACGATCTTAGTCACTGTAACGACCAAACAGGGAGCAAACAGTCAATGCCTGGGGAAGAGTGGGGGACAGAGCCCATGGGAAGGTCAAATATGGCTGGGGACCCTGTTTGTCTGTCTGTCTGTCTGTCTGTCTGTCTGTCTGTCTGTCTGTCTGCTAGCCTCACAAAGCTGCTAGTAACAATGATGAGAGCACTGAGATGTTCCTGAAATAGGAAGCTGCTGAGAGGACCCTGAACGGGAGAGGGTGGCCCTTATTTCACATGGAAGTGGGGTTTATGTCATCCCATATAGACAGGCCTTCTGATGAGGCAGGCAGTACCGAGCAGGCACTGTTGGCCATCTTTAGATCCACACTGCCCACCACCCAGTGGAGGGAAGACAGAGCTGCCCCAGGAAGATGCCAGGTGTTCCAGGCTGAGAGAGGCAGCAGTCCTGCCTGATACACACATGGCTTTTTAGCAGGTGGGGAAATCGGCAGGTTCAGGTAGGGGCTGTTCTCCGAGTCCAGCCGTCGCTTGTACTTCTGGCGGCCTCCTCGCACTCGGTCAAGGCGCACACCTGTCAGACAAGAAAGATGTTGGCCTCAAGAGTTGTTCCAAATCTCCAGGTGAATCCGTCCTGACTTTAGAACTGCTGCCCTGGCTGAGAGTTTCACAGCCATGCCCAGATGGCCAGCATCATGCCACAAAAGGAAACATCTGAAGTCCGTCCCACCAGCTAGCCTGGTCCTGCCTCTCCAGGTACAGCTCCGTCCTAAAAAAATCACCTAGAGACCTCTACCCTCTGAGACCTCGAGCAAAGGCCCAACAAAGCCCTCTGCCAACCAACTGTCTCAGTTATGCTCTGCAGCCAGGGAGAGCTGGGTTCATTAAGCTGGGGAAGGAGGGCTAGAGATGGTAGGTCAGTCGGTATTATGCTTCGCTGGCATATGCAAAGCCCTGGGTCCAATCCCTAACACCACGCTTTTAAAAAGGGGGATATGTCAACAGATGCCTGTAATCCCAGCACTTAGTGAAGGGCGGGGGGGACTCCATGGTCTGGCCCAGGCGGAGCCAAAGCTCTGGGGGAGAACTGAGGCCACAGGATGTTAAGTCAGTACACTCACAGGATGGCTAGTGCTGACAGGTGAGAAGGGTGGTCTCCTTCTCAAGGTGTGCTCCACAGACCAGTAGTATCACCAACATCTGGGGCTTGTTAGAAGAGCAAACAAATTTCTCAGGCCCCAGGCAGGAGGATCAAATAAACCTCTCGAGCTCATGCCCCTCTAGCTGACCTCCAAATTGCTGAGTAGCCAAGGATCAAGAATGACTCTGAACTTCTGATTCTCCTGTCTCTGCCTCCCCAGGGCTGGGATTTTAGGCATGGGACACCATGTGCTTTATGCAATACCTGAGGTTCCAGTCAGGGCTTTGTGCATACTGGGCAAGAACCCTACTAACCAAGCTATATCCCCAGCCCGAGGATGAGCATCTTATCAAGATAAGCTATGATGTGCAGGGCCTGTGTGGCTAACCGCCACAGGGCACTCTGGTGGACCTGCTCCAGCTTCCATTTCCAGCGTCCTGGACATTAGGGGACAATCCTAGCTCCATCCTCCCAGCACAGACCTATGTGTCTCACTCCTGAAATCCCCTGTAGTAGAAGCAGAGACAGGAGACTCCTGTTTAACTGTTCTCCCACTAGAACTAAGCTCTCTCCTTGAAATACCAACACAAGCTAAGTGGGGCACTACTACCGACTTCACAGTAGACAGGGTGAACCCCCAGGCGCCCAGCATGTGCCAGAGGCTGATTGGCTCTCTCATTCTGAATCTGCTTTCCCCACTCCTTTTGCCCAGAAGTCACACCACGGAGTCTCCTCTTCCCCTAGCTTTCCTAACCCTAAAGTGGCTGTTCATTCCCCATCCCCATCCCCAGTCCCCATACACCATGTGTTTCTTCACAGCACCAGGGTCTCCCCTGCTGGGTAGGCTGGTGTCCCTTAAGGTCAGGTTCTGCCATGGCACCTGGTAACCATCGTGTGCTTAAGAAGAAACACTGAGGGGCTGGTGAGATGGCTCAGCGGGTAAGAGCACCCGACTGCTCTTCCGAAGGTGATAAGTTCAAATCCCAGCATCCACATGGTGGCTCACAACCATCCGTAACAAGATCTGGCACCCTCTTCTGGAGTGTCTGAAGACAGCTACAGTGTACTTACATATAATAAATAAAATAAATAAAAAAAAAAAAAAAAAAAGAAGAAGAAACACTGAGGGCCGGGCATGATGGCACACGCCTTTAATCCCAGCACTCCGGAGGCAGAGGCAGGAGGATTTCTGAGTTTGAGGCCAGCCTGGTCTACAAAGTGAGTTCCAGGACAGCCAGAGCTGTACAGAGAAACCCTGTCTTGAAAAACCAAAAAAAAAAAAAAGAAGAAGAAGAAGAAGAAACACTGTTCAACTCCCTGGTAAGTCATATCAACAATGGTTAGCAGCACATGCTGCTAACCATTGTTCACAGAGGACTTTATATATACACTGTTTAACCCACAACATGGAGTGGCTGTGGTTATCCTCATTTAACAAACAGGAATAGACTGAGGAGCTAGCTGGTTGTCCCAGTAAAGTGTCAGTACCATTTGCCCAGGCTCCTTTGCCATTCTGAGGAATGACCTTCCAGGACACCTCTCAAACTCCTCTCTGCACTAACACCCCAGATCTTTATAACCAGGCAGCCAGTGACTCCAGAGGATGAATACGTTGACTGTCACCTCGTCTTCTCAGATTAGAACTAATCAAGGATCACACATCAAGGACTGGGTGTAAAATGGGTCTGTTCTTATTTGAAACTCCTGTCCCAAGTCAAACCTACGGAGCCCATGGGGACCCAGTGGTCCTGGTTCAGACTGATCTAATTCCTGACCCTTGAGGAGGTGGGTCAATGCTTCAGTGTCGCCCTCTGGCCAGAGGAGGCAGCAATGGTCAAAGCCACTCTGCTGGAGTACAGGCTTTCCAATCGACCTTGAAGCGGGGATGCTGCAGGTGACCTAGCTGCTTTCAGGGCAATCACCCCAGGCTGGTTCCTGGTATGTTGTGGGTTCTATACTCCCTGCAGTCCCCAATACCACAGTTAGGATCTGCTAATTATCATTATGAGTGGAGGACATGGGCCTGTACTTCCCGGATCTGTGGAATCGGTGCCACCAATGGCTTTGTCCTTCTGGTCAATTGCTTGATAGCCCAACTTTGCAGTTGAATGCCACCAGCAAATAGAAAGCAACCTCATAAATCAGGTGTGCTGGCACCTGCAGGTAATACCAGCCCTCGGGAATCCGGGACAGAAGGTCCCGCTCAGCTATGCAGCCAAGTTGGAGGCTCGTCTGGGCTGCAAGGGACAGAGAGGGGGGAAAGCATCTCCATTTTCTGATGCTTAAGCAACAGCTATCAAAGGGTGTGGCAGTAAAGAGTTATCCCCACAGACTGATACAATGGACAATTACTTCTAAATTAGAATATGACTTCAAACATGGGGAGAGAGAAAATGAAGTCTTTAAATAAAAATGACTTCTAGTTTGTGTACTTATATTTTTTAAAAAGCAGTCTGGAGGAGCAAATAAAATACTAATTAACTCATAGTTGCTGTCTCAGATTAGTAGTGTCTATCATCTCATTGAGACTTTCCAAATATAAAAGGTATTAATAATGCTAATATGAAAATCCTTGCTGATCTCCAAATACTTAACTTAGTAACATGTGACCCTAGTCCTAACTACTGTTGGATACTGTTTAACCCCTTCAGAGGTACAGAGAAATTTAATGCTTAGACAGTATCTCATGAATATATATATATACAAAAGATTGGTAGTCAATGCAATTCATAGCTGGGGGCAAACATGGTCCTTGAGTTTTGGCCAGAGCTAGACTCCTGGACAAGTGTGATAAGGTCCTAGTATAAGCAGAGTAGTGGCCTGGCATAGGGTGGATCTGGGTAAACCCAGGGGCACAGGTTACCCCAGTCTTCACTTCCTGTATCTGCACTTCTTGGCCTCTAAGATGGGGTAATAGGCAACCTCACAGAGCTAACAGCTCACTTAATCCTTATGTCACTTCATGTGAGCATTTGAAAAACCTTCAGTGGCAAACAGTATCTGTTAAATACATGTTAAGAACAAAATACCTCAACCTGCAGGAGGTTCGGTGTCGCTGCTGTTACCAACACCAGCATCTTGACTGCATACTATTATATTCTCAAGACACCATGATGGGGAAACTGGGTGAAGGGTACGTGGTATCTGAATTTTCTGACAACTATTTAACCCAATGATCTCAAGATGAAAAGTTTAAAAAAAAAAACCTCTAGAAAATTCTGGTGGAGGTGTAGAATAGTGTATGTGCTGGTAGCTTAAAATACCCAGCATCACCAGAAACCCCACTCCTGGGTTTCCACGCCAACATAGAACTGAAGATGGAAATAATCACAGTGTTAACTGCAGCACAATCTATGGACGCTCCAAGCAGGGGGCAGCCTTGTGGCCGTGGGACGGATGCCACAGACAGACAAACGTGGCCTAAGATACTTGTCTACTACTTAGTCAGCCTGAGTGAAAAAAAGAAGGCAGAAAGGCAGCTACTGCCTAGCTCGGCCTTTGAGGTTTCTGGAGTCGGCATGGTCAGACACAGAAAGCCTGGGGAAGGGAGAGTTAGGAATCTGGAATGTAGACTTAGTATGCCCAGGGTCCCACTAGGAGCAGGCATGAGGGTTTTGTGCTTTTAATCCTGGCGCTTGAAAAGTTAAGGCAGGAGGATCAACATGAGCTCCAAGTTAGCTTGGGCGTTACAGTGTTCCAGGTCAACCTTAGCTACAGTTTGAGACCCCCATTTCATATATATATATATATATATATATATATATATATATATATATATATATATATATATATATATAGTTGCCAGACAGGACAGCAACAGAACCCAGCAGCCACCTCTGTCCAACCCAAGGATAGAACTGTTGGCCTTGGCTAAGTCACTCTTGCTCTAAGTCACCCTTCACTAGCCCAGGGACCTGCAGGGGCCCAGCTCAGAGCCCAGAAATCAGCACACACGATTCAGAGTAGAGGAGGGAAGGGTCTCAAAGCTATGCCCCACCTGCTGGCCTCTGCCGTTCACTGCAGGCACCTCAGAGTTCCAGATCCCGCAACGATTAAATGGACGCCATGACTCCAGTTGAGCTACTTGTTCTTTCTTAATGGAATAGCGACACTTCCCACTTCCCGCCACCTCCGGCCTCGCTTCTCAATTGCGACCCCCCTCCCCCAAGGCTGGACAGGATCCCAGTCTTTCAGATGCAAAAATAGCTGATTTCACTGGGGCGGCAGCCAGTTTAAGTTTCTCTCATTTACACTAAAAATAGCCAGCTGAAGCATGGTCCTGCCACCTGGCCCCACGCCTGTCCTGGTGCTGCCCTCTGACTATCATGTGTCTCTCTCTACCCTTGGGGGAACGATGGGGTGGGGGTGGGGAGGTCTGGAAGCCAGTAGTATACTTCCCTCATTTCTGTGCCAGGTTAAAGCCAGGAAAAATCCCTGTTGACCTTGCTGAGGTATTCAGGGTTGACATGTTTCCTCTCCAAAACCCAACACCACCACTGACTGCATCATCTTCTGTTTCTTTATGAAGTGAAGCAGGTCCTGAATTGAACAAGGCTCTGCTTACAAAGCTGATCATCTCATGACAGTTGTCAGCAGCATGACAACTCCTGAGAAGGGAGAGTTCATGGCTGTCATCAGGAGAAAACAAGAAGACTAGAGAAAGTTCAGGTAGACTTGAGGATGTAGCCGGGCCAGTAGAGTCCTGGCCTAGCATGCATAAAGCCTTTCGTTCGGTCTCCACTATGGCATAAACCTGTGTGATGGGGGATCTGCCTGTAAGCCCAGTACTCTTGAAGGCAAGATGATCAGGAACACAGGGTCATTCCTGGATGCCATAATGAAGTTCAAAGGCTAGCCTGGGATACATAGGACCTGGTCAGGGTCACACAGCCAGGAAGTCCAAAGGATCTTCACTTGGGTTTGTGGATGACCAAATGTCATTCCGATTCAGTCCTGCATGGTGAGAACCCCCTGGAAGGAGACTGGAGGACTTGTTCCTTGAAGGCACTGAGTCCGGGGGAATCTGGGGTCTTGTGCTGTCTAGAACAAGTATCTGTTCAAAGCTCTTTGGTGGTTGAATCCTGGATCTGGATCTTTAGGAGACATTTATTTGCTCTGAGTACTAGGAGTTGAAGCTTAACCCAGTGTCCCAGTTTGCTGTGATAAACAAGCTTATGGTTAAAAGCAACTTGGGGAGAAAGGGTTTATTTGGCTTATGGGTTATAGTCTATCACTGGGGGAACCCAAGGCATGAACTCTAGGCAGGAACCTGAAGGCAGGAACCAAAGCAGAGCTCAGCTTGCTCTCATATACAACCCAGGTCCACCAGCCCAGGGATGGTATCATTCAAAGTGGGCTGGGTGCTTCTATATAAATAATCAAGACAAGCCAGGCATGGAGGCGCACACCTTTAATCCCAGCACTTGGGAAGGCAGAGGCAGGCGGATTTCTGAGTTCAAGGCCAGCCTGGTCTACAGAGTGAGTTCCAGGACAGCCAGGGCTACACAGAGAAACCCTGCCTCGAAAAACCAACCAACCAACCAAACAAACAAACAACAACAATAAATAATCAAGACCACACACCCATAGACTTGCCTACAGACCAGTGTGATGGAGAAATTTTCTCAGTTAAGGTTACTTCTTCCCAGATGCTTGTTCCCAGATAGGTTTGTGTCAAGTTGACAAAAACTAACCAATACACCTGGGGATGGGGGTGGTGGGGGAGGAAGTGGGGGAGGGTGCTCTCCCACCTTATGTTCCCAGGCTCCTGCCATCTCTTCTGTGGATTCCAGCTACCCAAACATCTAAGGGGGAACTCCAGTATTCTAGCTACCAATGTCTGTCTACCATCACTCTCTCCCCCCTAGGCCCTTCTGTTTGATGACATCACACCAGCGAGAACATTTTGCCTGTGTCATCATCCCTGTGTTCACCTACCATGGAAAAGTCAGTCCAGCCAAGCCCTGATGTAAGCTTGCTGGGGAGAGACTGCAGACTCCAGCTGGGCAGAGAAAGCACCCTGAGGTTAGGAGCCTAGACCACACCCAGCTGTCATGTGGGTCTAGGGGGAAAAAATTACCCAAGAGCACCTGGGCCAGATCAAGCAAGGCAGGTCTCATCCAGGGGCCACAGCTTTGCATTTTCTTGCCTGTGATAGACACTGTTAATCAATCACAGCGCCACAGCCGGCTGGTCTCAGATACTCCACTGGGGCCTTTCAATCATGCACACTACCACCCTGGAGCTGACAGTCCACTGGAAAGGCAATTTGCCACCCTGCTTCTTGAATTAAGAACGGGGATGTTAGGAGACCGCAGAGTAAACAAAATAAGGCAAGTGCATAAACAAACAAACAAGGTCGTTTCTTGAGCAGGGAAAGTTCAATGACAAGGTCTGGGGGGGCGAGGTGGGGGGCTGTGACAGCCAATGATGGGGATGGTGACATCTACATGGAGACTGAAAGGACGTGAAGCTTGCCTTCAAGAACACACTCCAAGGGAGGGCAATGTGGAGAATTCCTAAGGAGAGAAGTTAGCCATGCTTGAAGACTGAAAGCAAGCCCGTGAGGCTGGAGGTAAAGGAACGTGAATAGGACACGGTGGCAGATAGGACACGGTGGCGTGGCCGATGGCAGAGTAGCAGAGCACACCTGAACCTTGCCGTCTGATTCTTGGCATTATTCTAAGTGCAATGGAGAACTTCAGGAGGATGGAAAACAAGGTGACAGACTTGAGGCTTTTAAATGACTCATCTGAGCTGGCTGAGGTGGCACATATCAATAATCACAACACTTGGGAGGCAGAGGTAGGGGAATCTTTGAGGCCAGCCTGGTCTACAGAGTGAGTTCCAGGATAGCCAGAGAAACCTTGGCTTGAACTCCCCCCCCTCACCTCACTCCACCCTACCCCCTATCTCTACAAGCTAGCATGGCTTCTAACTTCTAACCCAGCACTGCATGGGGGCAGAGATGGGAAGACCACTGCATGGCTTCTAACTTCTGACCCAGCACTGCATGGGGGCAGAGATGGGAAGACCACTGCAGCTTACAGGAGCCTGCTTTGCTCCAAGCTCCGTAGACAACCTAAGAGAATAAGGCAAAAAGTAAGAAAGCAGGGTGGTCAGTTTCCTCTTCTGGTCTGGGCACTGGTATATACATACTATGTACTATGTGCTATATACTATATACTATATATACTGTATACTACACACCACACACACACACACACACACACACACACACACACACATGCTGGAGCTGATGATGTATTCCAGGCCCTTCTCCTGGGAAATTAACTCTTCCACATATGCATCTGGGAAACAAACAGAAGCACAGTGCTTCTGTGACAGCCTAGTCTACACCCAGCTCCATCACAGCCCAGTTGTGTGGGTCTAACTAGGCAAAGGAGTTAGTAAACTCTGGTCCACTGGCCAAGTCCAACCTCCGCTCTTTATGAAAACACCTCTCAGCCTATCATTACATCAGTGGCATTGAGTACTTATGGCAAAACATCCTGTTTAGTGGCTTCTACTTCAGAGATATAAAAAATAAGTAAACCTTGTGAGAAGCAGCACCGCCTAGGCGTTACTGGCTACGGTGGTCCAGGACCCTAGGGCAAGAGAGATGCTGCAGAGGGTCATTTGTCACTCTTTCAGTGGACCTGAGTTCAAATCCCAGCAACAGTGTCAAGTGGCTCCCAGCTGCCTAATTCCAGCTCTGGGGGGATCCAAGGCCCTCTTCTGGCTTCCAAGGGTACCCATGAACACATGGTACACATACAGACACACACACTCAACTTTTGTGAGGCAGGGTCTCAGACTGCCCGGGAACTTAATATGTAGACCAGGCTGTCTGCCTCTATTTCCCAAATGCTGGGATTAAAGACCTGCGTGCAGGGCTACACCCAGCACACAGAATAATTAAAGACAAACTCATGAGCATACTCCAGGACAGCCAGAGCTACATAGTGAAGCCCTGTCTAAAAAAAACAAAAACAAAAACAAAAACAACCAGCCGGGCATGGTGGTGCACACCTTTAATCCCAGCACTCGGGAGGCAGAGGCAGGCGGATTTCTGAGTTCGAGGCCAGCCTGGTCTACAAAGTGTGTTCCAGGTCAGCCAGGGCTACACAGAGAAACCCTGTCTCGAAAAACCAAAAAAAAAAAAAAAAAAAAAAAGAAATGATGGGCAGAATAACAGGGACCTTTAATGGTGCTTCTGCCTTTCTGTGATGGGGGTATTGTTATTCTTCCTGCTTGGCATATGCCCACACCTGTCCTGGGCCTCTGAGATGGCTCAGCAGGGAAGGGTGTCCCCACCCAACCTGATAACCTGCGGCCCACACATTAGAAGAAAAGATCTGACTCCTGAGAGTTGACCTCTGACCTCCATACACATGCCATGTCATTTGCATGTGCACATGTGGGAGCGCGCGCGCGCGCGCGCGCACACACACACACACACACACACACACATGAAATAAAGGTAAGAAAGTATATTTGAAGATGGGTGTACTTTCTTCCATACCAACCAGGCTTTTGCTGAGCACACAACAGCCCAGCTAAAAACAATCCCCAGAGTACTGAGAGGGATGTCCGTGTGATTAGACTCTGCCAAGTCTGTGAATGAAAGGACCCTGTGTCCTGACTATCTTGGAGAACTGGAGTCAGATGTAGGTCACAGGCTTGTGAGGACTGTGGAGCTGCTACCCAGCCTGTATAGCCAGGGACCTTTGAACAACTACATTACTATTAAAGAGAATCAGGAAATCGACACTAAAGGAGCTGGGTGGTGGTAGCTTATGCCTGTAATCCCAGCACTTGGGAGGCAGAGGCAGGAGGATCTTTATGAGTTCAAGGCCAGCCTGGTCTACAGAACCATGCCATACTCCAGGACAGCTGGGGCTGCATAGAGAAACCCTGTCTCAAAACAAACAACAGAAATCGATACAGGAGACTGAGGCAGAAGACCTCTCTACTCAACAAACTGGGAAGACTACATGGTAGCGGGATAAGAAGTTTCCACTTGGCCCAGCATGGTGGCATCCCGGCTACTTGGGAGGCGAAGGCAGAGAAAGTCAGGGTTCAAGGCCTGCCCAAGGAACTTAGTGAAACCATGTCAGGTTGCAGCTCAGATAGGTAGAGCAGCTGTCTAGTATATACTTGGTCCTGGGTTTTATCCCAGTACTACCATTAAGTGAGAAATTTCTATTTTACTGTTTCTATTTCCAAGACAACATGAAGCAGGGATCATTAGCTAAGTGTGTATGGGGACCCCAAACTGCTTGCCAGATTACAGAAAAGAGAAAATCACCTTGGGGGGCTTTTAGGAAAGGGAAGATTCAGACACCAGAGCCTGGTGAGTCAGGAAGGCTTAGTCTGTGCCCTGCACTACCTGGATCCACAGTGACCAAAGCACTGCACTCAGATGTCTGCTAACAAAGGACTTCCATGTTCTTAACCACAGGCAAAATGAGCTGGCCATGGGATAGGTATGCTCACTAATTTGCTTGAATACTATCTTCAAATAGTATATTCCTGAAGCTCCCCACCAGTTAAAAACAAAACAACAACAGCAAAAATCAATGCTATTACTTGAAGACTTATCTCTTATCAAAAAAGAAAGAAAGAAAGAAAGAAAGAAAGAAAGAAAGAAAGAAAGAAAGAAAGAGAAAAAAAGAAAATCAACATTGTACATCATGGTGGAATCCAAGAGACATTCTAGGAAACAGGAAAAACAAGGTGACAATGGGCACGCCATGGCTCTCATTTTCCTGGGGGGAAGCGAAGCCTAAGGAGGTCTAAGTAGCTTTCCCAGGGAGCTGCTAAATGGTCAAGCAGGGTCTGACCCGATGGGCTAAGCCTGTGATCCAGTGCTCTGGTGTCAAACGCCCAGAGTGAAGGGTAATAAGAATTCCACACAGCCAGAAGCAGCTGTCTGTATTCAATCAACACCTGTCCAGCCAGAGGTCATTGTACCTGCATGTCCAGGAGGCTTTGGGGAGACCTTCTGAGCTATCAGATTGGGGGTGGGGGGGCTGGAGGGCACATGTGTATAGGCAGAAAGTAGTTCAATGCTGTCCTCTGACATGCTGGAGAGTTGGTTTGTTTCAAAACATTAATATATTCTGGAAAAGCAAAAGAATGTCTCTTCCTTCATTCACAAGACCAGAAGAGCAGTAGTATCTCTGGCACAGACTAGAGGCAGAGCACTCTATAAATACAAAACTATTAGATCCCATGCAGCAGGAACCTGATCAGGGCCCCCCTTTTAATTTCCTGACATGAGCTGGCCACTAACCCAATTACCCAGAATCCCTGGAGGACCTTTCCGCTTTTCCATCGCGCACCGAGCAAGCGAGTGAAAGCATATTGCATGGCCGTCAGCCCAGCTCTCGCTGAAATCAAATTTCTTTCAGAAAACACTTGGGAAGAGGCAGGCAGGGCTGAACAGGGAGAAAACAGCAGGTGTGGCTAGAGGGTGGGTAGGTCCGGAGAGGAGGAGGTGGGGCTGGCTGGGACAAACCGGCTGGGGGGGGGGGACGTAACGGTGGGGGGGATGGCGGCGGGGAATGGGGGGCGGTTGTAGTGTGCAAGTCCAGGAGCTGAACTGATGACTTGGGGGTGGGGGCGTCTGGTAGAGGCAGCAAGCGGATTGATTTTCAGAGTTCTTCCGGTCTGAGATGCCACCCGCCCTCCGTCTCATTCCATTCTGATCCCAGAACTTAGAGAGGATCCCCTTAAAGTAATGCCATCCCCCATAGAGTGCCCCCCAACAGATCCAAAGGAGATCAATGGGTCCTGTCGACCTCACTCAGTGAATCTAACTCTAGCTGAGCTGGCACCAGGGACCTGACACACCAGGTGAACAGCAGTATCAATACAAGTGAAGAAAGGGTCCAGCGAGTGCTCCTTACAGGAACCACAAATGCCAGTCACCAGCTCTGAACCCAAGTCACACTTTTTATATTCAATTCTACACGCTGAAAAGGGTCGACTTTCCCTGAAAATATGAATTGCCATTCAAAGGATCTGCGTGAAGACTCTAGGACACCACCTTCGCTCACTGACTATTCCAGTCACCCCAGG
>LR752718.1:0-21876 GCA_902729485.2 Mus minutoides
ACAAAAAAAACTAAGGTAGCCTTTTATGTCATACCCATGCATCTTTATTTTCTTAATTGGTAGTAATTATTTATCCAATACTGGTGTTTTGATAGAATTTTTAATAATTTAAGATTTTATTTTTATATAATTAAAAATAATTATATTTAATTAAAAACAAAGCAAAGCACTTCTAAACCATTATTTAATAGGTCCATTTCACTTCTATTTTCTGAACATTTTTAAAGTGCTAAACAATAATTTCAAACAACATTTTGAAGTGGTTTACAGACAGTACAGCAGAAATTTCTAGTCACTAGAATTATTTAATTACTCCTGCTGCTCTGATTAGCTGCTATCTTGACATACTCACAGTAAAGTTGCTGGATGAGGATGGCCCTGTCAGCATCGCATACATGTAAAGCTGTGACCATGTTAATTTGCCAGCTGCTCTTGGAATTTTCACTGTCTTTACCATTTGGGGTACTGCTTTGGTTTTGTGCTTATCAAAACCAGTTATTCTAATGATGCTCTAGCCAGTCCTATGAATACAGTGTCATTTTCTTCAGACACACCAGAAACAGGGCATCAGATCCCATTACAGATGGTTGTGAGTCACCATGTAGTTGCTGAGAATTGAACTCAGGACCTCTGGAAGAGTAGTGTGTGCTCTTAACTGCTGAGCCATCTCTTTAGCCTATGCTCTAACATTTGAAAACTATAAACACTTCAGTGAACACACAAGCATACAGGTCCCATTGTAGAGTGAGATTAAAATGAAAGGGGAAGAATCATTAAAATGAATGAATTGGTTTGTTTGTTTGTTTGTTTTTGTTTTTGTTTTCCCTTTACCTTTGAGTAAATGTTGAATGAAATATATGGACATACAAGAACAAAAGTTAACTTTACTATAATCCCTATGTTGAATTCAAATATTTTGTGATGTATAAAAGGATAGGAATAAAAACGAGTGAACCATGAGACATATTAAAATCCTGGCTCCTGTATACAGGGATGATTATAACCTGTTGATCTCTCTTATGTCAGGTTTCAGGGTATTGGCTTGGGGGAGGGTAATAGCTCTTGGTCCTACTCTGTCATGTGGTTTGATGAATCAGGGATGCATTGAGTTGTCTTTTAATGGTGAAATTCCTAGCAATTCAATAGCACCTTTCAGCATAATGATTAATTGGTTAACGAAAAGAAAATTCTGAAAGTCAAGCTATGAGCAACTGTAGCACACAATTAGAGGCAAGGACTTGAGATTAAGACAGTAGCATCTGGAATCTCACAAACAGATGAAAAATTCTGACAATCCGATGACAAGGGACAATCTTGTAGTCAGCATAAAATATAGACTGGGCACAATGGTTTCTTTGAGTGCTTTATTTACCGTTACCTTAGTTCTCTCAGCACTGTGAGATGTTTATGTTCATCTTAGTCATTTCAATCTCAGGAGGGTTGAGGCTGCAGTGTGTGACATACACTGTTTGCTGTGTTTTGTACAGAGTGACTGCACTGTGAGTGTGCTGTTATTACAGATGCTCCTCTTCCACAGGTTGTCCCCTGTCATTTAGTGTGTCATTTAGTGTGACTGATGCCCAGCAAATCTGACCTGCTTTATCAATTTCTAAAATAAATTTCTCAGACTAGAAAGACCCATTGTATGGAGCAACTGCAAATTTGAGTTCTGGGTGACAATTAATCGGAATTAAGAACAGGATTAGAGCCAAGTGAAACAGAAAGAGTAAAGCTGTGTCAGTGAAATACTTAGAAATTTATTGAGAAGAGAAAACAATGAAGTCAAACATGCATTCACTTTGGTGTGTCTGCTAGAATATTTTATACAGCACACATATATGTATGATGCTGAAATGCCATTCAGGACAAAAAGAGCATCTACCTTGAAAGTCATAAGCATCTTCACACTATTTGGGAACTTCCAAGGTCACTGCTGAGGTTTTTTTTTTTGTTTGTTTGTTTTGTGTGTTTGTTTGTTTGTTTGTTTTTCTTTGAGTTCTCAGTTAAAATTGTGGAGCCATCAGTATCTCTTCATTTTCTGATCAGCTTTGACTGTGTTGTTTTCTAGTGTGGGTGATATTTCTCCAAAAGACCCAAGAAGCAGCTGGAAGAATCAGATGCAGATATTTGCACCCATCCAATGGACAGAAGCAGTTGACCTCTGTTCTTGAATTAGGAAAGGCTGAAAGAAGCTGAGGAGAAGGGTGATCCTGTAGGAGGATCAGCAGTCTGTACTAATCTCGACCGCTGAGATCTCTCAAACACTGGACCACCAAACAGACAGTATACACCAGCTTATATGAGGCCCCCAACACACATAGAGTAGAAGACTTCCAGGTCTGTGTTCATTTAGAGATGATGTACCTAAACCTCAGGAGTCTGGAGGCCCCAGGGAGTTTCAAGGGCAGGTGGGGTGGGAGGTGGGGACCTCCACATGGAGACAGGTGAGTGGGAAGGAGGTATGGGATGTGGGGTATAAAAACTAATTAATTAATAAAAAATTTAAAAAAAAACGAACATGCTTCTAAAAAAGAAAAGAAAAGAAAAGAAAAGAAAAGAAAAGAAAAGAAAAGAAATTTGAAGACAAAACTTTCTGGTGTATTTGCCCATGAAAAATGAGTGAAAATTCAAGACTCACAGTCATCTCAGCCTTCCCCTGTGAACAAAGATGATGAAGCAGGTGTTTTCATTCTTCAGAGACACAGGCTTCATTTCTAGTGTGCGATGTAAGCTTATTTTTGAATATATTTGTAGACTTTTAATTGTGGACTTTGTTTCCTTAATATAAAATAACGTGTACTTTGAAATAACAAATTGAGATTCATTTGTCATTTAGAAATATTTGAATTCTAATTCTCTTTTCTTGTCAGAGGAAGAAAATATGTTGTCTTGAGCAGAGATAGTTTGTCATTTCCTTCACAATAATTTGTGCAAATGATAATTATACGTAAATTAATAAACTGCTGGTGGGAATCTAATGATGTTTCATGCTGGTTTTGATTTATTTCTAAATTATTTCCAGAATGTTGAAATGTAGCAGAACTAATTTTTTTAATATAACCTACAACTTTCTCAACTCCAAAAACATTTAATGAAGAAATTTTGTAAACCAAGCCAGCAGAGAAATACATTGTAATATGCTCTTTTAAGTTGGGGTTGGCTTACAGGTTCAGAGAGGTTCAGTCCGTTATTGTCAAGGCGAGAGCATGGCAGTGTCCAGGCTCATGTGGACCTGGAGGAGCTGAGAGTTCTACATCTTCATCAAGATGCAGAGAGAAGACTGGCTTCCAGGCTGCTAGGAAGGGTTCTTAAAGCCACGCCTCCAAATAGCGTCACTCCCTGGACCAAGCAAATTCAAACCACAACAGCAATGTTGTGAAATCCTCATATTCTAATTAATGACATTATTCAAGTGACCATTTATTTTTTTCTCATTGGGAATGAAGTATTTTTTCTAGAGTTGCTGAAAATAATATTAAGCCCCTGGGTTCTGTTTCCTCTGCTCTGGCTGCCTCCTGTTCTAAAGTTCGGTGTTGCCTTTCCGTATTTTAAAACCTAAGAAGAAGTTCCATTGTAAGCTTCAATAACTCTGTGAAGAATTTCTACTTAATAAATATTTGAAATCAAGTAATAACTCCTGGATTGTCTGGACACTTTGTGTGAGGTTAACTATTTTCAGCCAATGTTACATTAGTCCCCAGACAGACAATTGATTCATCTTGTATGGCTGTATGTGTCTGCCAAAATATTACACCTCCTGTAATAATTTCACATTGTGAAAGTCCTCTGAGAGTTAACTGTTGACGTTTATTTTTGAATAGTTTTGTTTTATTTAACATTCAGTGCTTTGAAATTTAATCAGAAAAGGCCTTTGGAAGTTAGTAATACCAGTAGGTTCTCCACTGTTCTCTTTGTCTCTCCTTCTCTCTCCTTTACTTGTCTCCGTCTCACTGTCTCCTGATTCATGATCATATGTTTCTCGAAAGGGTGATATTTTTTCTTTTTCCCTTTCCTTCTCTTTTATTCCACGTTCCCCTTCCTCCCGTCGCTCTCCAGGTTCCCTCCTTTCTTTTCTCCTTTTTCTTCTCACTTTCATCCTTCCTTCTATCTCCTTCCCTTCTTTGTCTCCTCCTCACACCCTCACTGCCTTTTTCTTTTTGAAACAGGGTCCCATTCTGGTATCTTGTAACTCTCTGTGTAGACTACAAGGCTCTAGCATTCAGATTGTTGCTTGACCCCTGAGTGCTAGAATCAAAGGTTTGTGCCAATATCCCAGGTATGGTGGCTAGTTTTAAACATGGACATCCATGGTTTTGTGTTTAGGAGTCACTCAAGCCAAACATAAAGTACTGATCTTACTTATGGCAACTTAGATATATTCTTGACTTTCAGTTCAGAGATTTGCCTGCCTCTGCCTCTCCTCCCTGAGATTGCTGGGATTAATGATGTATGCCACCACCCCCAGTTGTCTCGTCTTAAAAGCATCACTATGTAAGAATTTATAGTTTAAGTAACCCTTCTGTGGTGCTTCGTTCAAACTGAAGGCTTTATATGTGCGATGTATGTACTCTAGTATTGAACTGTACCCTCAACCAACTAAACTTGTATTGTGATAAAGTTTTACTATATAATTCAGATCTTTAACCAACCTCAAAATTTCACATAACCTTTGGCCCTTGCCTCATAGTGATACACCTTAAATCTTACACTTACTACTAATATTTTTACTGTTGTGAGTTATTCTATGTTTTTGTTTTCAAATCACATATATCTATTACTTGGAATAAAGTGTTTTATTTCATGATTTTAATCATATCATGCATATTTGTCATTTTATTACAATTCTCTAAGTGCCCATGAACTTTTATTTGTTAAAGGGCTTCATTTCACAATGAGCTGGAGTATAAAATTATAGACCAATAAAATGTTGCCACATTTTGATAAATAAGAGGTTGCACATCAGTGGCGCATGAAATGGTTTCTGCTTAAGGAGTCAGTTATATACACATTGTAGTAATAAATCTAGCAAGAAGTTTGGGGATCTACTTACCTTAGGAATTATGCAAATGTAAGATCAGGTGCTCTCCAAATCTCATCAGTAGATACTTACCAAAGGGTTTTCCTGCTCCTAGCATGCAATGACTGAGTACATTTGCAGTCCATGCACTGGGTGGGGGGTTGGTGGGGATCCAGTAAACAAAAAGTCCTCATATTCCTTACATGTCTGCACTTCTTGGCTTCTAGAAGTCTCCTATTACTGTAATAGTGGTTTTCTTTTCCCTGCTTCTGAGGCTTATCTTCATGCCCTGTGATGAATAGCATCTGTAGCACAGAGACACTCTTTCGACAGGCCCACCCATTCTGGCAAGAAAGGGCTGTTTTACCACAGACAAGATTAAAGATTATCTGTTCCTTGAACAAAAAGCCCTGATGATTTTTAATTTACATATATGTAATGGTATATTGTTTTTTTTAAAGGTTTAATTTTTCTCTGTGTCTTCCCTAATATTTCTGTACTGTGCTGTAGCATCAGCAAGTGTGTGTCTCCTTGGTTCATTTCCTTCTGTGCAGGGGCTTCAAGGGCAGGCAATGTCTGTAGTATCCAGAGTACTGATCGAATGAAATGCTTGGCTGATTGCTACCAAGGATGCCATTCAGAGCACTACTTTCTTTCTTTCTTTCTTTCTTTCTTTCTTTCTTTCTTTCTTTCTTTCTTTCTTTCTTTCTTTCTTTCTTTTTTTTTTTTTGCATGCATCATGCACTGGGTACCAGGAATAAAATTCATTCACATCGTGTCTCAATTTAAAATCTTTCAGTGATAATATTCTCTTTTCTCTTTCTTTCTTTCTTTCTTTCTTTCTTTCTTTCTTTCTTTCTTTCTTTCTCTCTCTCTCTCTCTCTCTTTCTTTCTTTCTTTCTTTCCTTCCTTGAAGACAGAGACAGAGGTTTATTTGTTTGTTTGTTTTTTCTTTTCTTTTCTTTTCTTTTCTTTTCTTTTCTTTTCTTTTCTTTTCCTTTTTCTTTTCTGTGTAGTACTGGCTGTCCTGGAACCATGGGGGCCTCAGACTCTGAGATCTGCCTACTTCTGCCTCCTGTGTGCTGAGATTAAAGAGCACACCGCCATGCCTGGCCTGAGCTATTTTTCTAACCCAGGTTTACAATATCTACTTATAAGAAAATTCACATGTTCTTACTTTTGTTCACATATATGCCAGGGACTCCTTCTGTAATACCAAGTGCATTTATTGGAATCTTACTCTATCAAAACAGCTATTATACCCAGATTGATGCTGGGTATTACTTTGTGGCCAGTTTCTCTTCCCTTTAAGCACAGAACTCCTTCAGCATACTGTACCTCACACAGTTTGACAGCCTTGTCTACTAATGCTATTAAACCTGGGTCAGGAAGGGTTTTTTATTCTCCAGGCAGAGCCGGTCACTGGAACTTGTTTTCTGACTCCTTCAATCTGCTTACTCTTGAAAAGGAACTAATCAAGGAGTTGTCTTGGTTATTGATGCTCAGGAATCATTTAATGTCACTTTCCTGTTCTGTGGTAATTTAATAAATACATTTTAACCTGGATTGTAGATACATATCTACTTTTGTCTCACCTTTATAGGCCAGGGCATCCAAAGGTAGCCACTTGTTTTAGTGGCTTATCTAGCAAAATGCACTACATAATTAAGTTTTTACCATGCACATTTAACTAGATTGCATATGCATAGCTAGGCCTGTGGGCTTCTGAGCACTGCAGCAGTAGCTACTTTGGAAAGTGATGCAGACCAGAAAGTATTTTTGTGTGTTCTTCCCAGTAAGAACATCAGAACTACCTTTCAGCTGGGCTCTTTGAATGTTTCCCATGCAATTGGTTTTCTTCTGAATTCCACTGCCAATTAGTCAGAGATTGTATACTTGATGTATTTCTTGTTAAACTCAGTGTCTGTTTTAAATAGTAGTGTCTTGACAATGTTAACCCAAGCCAAAGTTAGAGAGAGATCTTTAAAAATTGTTTTATTGATTCTTTGTGAATTTCACATCATGCACCCAAATCAAAGTCATCTTCCCATCCCTCTATGTCTACCCCATGTCCCTGCAACCTACTCCACAAAAGAAAACAAAAAATACAAATAAAAATACAATAAATTAAAATAAATCTTGCCATGGAAGCTTCAGTGTGTTGTGGTGTATGTCACAGTATACCCTTTTGTCCAAACAACTGTTCTTGCAAATACTCATTTCAAGGATGCTTCTGAGGCCTCTGGCTTCTGCTATCCCATCAATTCTGAATCCTCTGGAGGTCTTTTGGATATCTGGAGGTTGTCCTGTGTCATGGAGATTCTGCAGCTTTGTTTCTGCAGAACTGGCTCCTTCATGCACTCTAGCAGTTCAGAGAAGGAGTATATGTGTGACCAAAATATTGGGGTAGACCAACTCAAAATCCTGCATCTGAGCCTGGATGGTAAATGAGTTGGTTAGTCTGTGGCTGTCCTGCTTTTCCAAAGAGAAGGTTAGGGCCACTCTGGTGTTCTCACACCCTTGGAGCCATATCTCCCAAGCCTGCATCCCCAGGGCCAGCTCTACTGTGCTGCCAAGGCAATTTGCCATGCAGTAACTGTTGAGAGAGAGGCAAGGCCAGTTCTCTCAACCCATCCCAGCTTTCCCAGACTGTCCAGCAAAGGGTGGGAGGTGGGTCCATCTCCACTGCAGAGGGGTACATACAACCTGCTCTCCTGTGTTCATGCCTTTCAGGGCCAGCTCTCCCAAGCTCTCCAGGTGAAGGAATGGTAGAAAGAGATCTTTAAGGGAGAATCTTATTAGCTTACCAACACTCAGGGAAGGAAGTGTTAAATCTAAACCCAGTCACTGTAGTATGCTACTCTAAAATAAAAGTATCACATACTATATTACCTAGTCTTTTGCATATTCCATGTTGACAGTGAAGGAACCTCTCATAACATAATTCTGATTATGAGAGTCTGTGTTGGCTACACTTTATGTTAATTGTATACAAGGTAGAGTCATTTGAGAGGTGGGAATCTCAATTGAGAGAATGCCCCCATAAGATCAGACTGTTGGCAAACTTGTGTGGCATTTCCTTAACCAGTGATTGATGTGGAATGGCCCAGCCCATTGTAGGCTGGTGTCCCTGGGTTCTATAAGAAGGTGAGATGAGCAAGCCCCAAGGAACAAGCAAGTAAACAGTGCTTCTCCATAGTCTATACATTAACTAGTCTATACATTAACTTCCACCTCCAGTTTTCTGCCTGGTCTGTGCTCCTGCCTCTGTTTCCTATTGTGAACCATGATTCAGGATAGGTAAGGTAGATAAACCATTTCCTCTCCAATTTGCTTTTGGTATTGTCTTACTCAGGGTTTGCTTGCTCTGAAGAGACACTGTGGCCAAAATAACTCAAGAAAATATGTAATTGGGTCTGGCTTCCAATTTCAGAGGTTCAGTTCATTATCATCATGGCAGGAAGCATGGCAGCCAGCGAATAGACATGGTGCTGGAGACAGAATTGAGAGTTCTGCATCTTGATCAAAGGCAGCCAGGAGGAGACTGGAATTTCACACTGGGTAGACTTAAGCATAGGATACTTCAAAGCCCACCCCCACAGTGACACATTTTCTCAAACAACTCCATACCTACAGGGCACACATCTGAATATTGCCATTCCCTGTGGGGTAAGCATTCAGACACAAGAGTCTCTGGGGGCCAAAGTTATTCAAACCACCACAGTCATAGTCCTTCATCAATGCTAACCCAGACAACTAGCTGGTAAATCTTCAGAGCGTCAACTTTCAAAATCTGCAGCCTATCATTCAGAGCCCTTTGTAGGAGTCTATCCTCAGTGACATCTTGGTATGACTACCTCTTAGCCCATTTCTTAAGAGTTGTTGATTTTTTTCTGCATGATGTAGGCACATAATGGCTGTACATGTCTCATTTCCTTATCCAAATTCACTTAAAATGTCACTTGTGGTAGATAATTCCTTGTACAGTAATTTCTCCCCAAAAGAATGATTTCATTTTCTCTCTTTTCATAATAGTTTGTTGCCATTGATGCTGCTGTTATACATGTTATTATGATTTTGTCTACCCTCAAAGATCATGGGCTCTTTCACAATGACAGTCTATTCTAGATTATCCCCTAGGCCCCACAAAAGACATAATGTAAGTAATTCAATAAGTGCCTTGAAAAATTACTATTGATTAAGAAGGATAAAAGGCTATCAAATGAGGTTTCTAATATTGTCTGTCTCTTTTTCTGGAATATGATGAGAAAATAAAAATTACTGTAGTAGCTTGCAGAGACAATTACTACAGAGTTATTACAATCATGGGTCCAGGAGGAGGCTAAAAGCCATTTTGTTCCAGGTCATATTCACACTACACTTCTAATTGGGCTATGCAGTTCAAAAGGCCACTGTTCTAAATTTAGGTTTAAAGATGTTCAGAATGGTCTTTAGTGTTTTTTTTTTTAAAGATATATATATATATATATATATATATATATATATATAGAGAGAGAGAGAGAGAGAGAGAGAGAGAGAAAGAGAGAGAGAGCTACTATCTAAACAATCTTTAGTTCCTGAAAATTAAGTTTTCATTTATAGCAATGATGTTTGCATTTCTCTTAATTTAGCTTTATAACTTGGTATTTAGCTTAATCTTTTATAAAATAATATAATGAAACTACTGCCATTTCACTTTGTATCATATGAATTTATCAGTGTTGGAATTTAAATATATATCCTAATTTCTTAAATGTCATTTTTTTCTGTTGTGTTATTATTTTACCTGTGATTTGATAGGTAAAACACAATAATCATTCAATCCATGACAAATGTTGTTATTTTTCTTTTTTTTACTTTTACATGATTTTTTTTCCAAGAAGAGTTTCTCTGTGCAGCCCTTGCTATCTTGGAATTTACTCTGTAAACTAGGCTGGCCTCAAACTTAGAGATCTGTCTGCCTCTGCCTCTCAAGTCCTGGAATTAAAGGCATGTACTACCACTGCCCAATGAAAAAGTTTCATATAAATGCAATACTTAGAGATTATGTTTTATCTATGATTAGAGGGCCTAATGTAATTAATATTACTATTAATTATGTAATTAATAACTATCCATTATTATACTGAGAAAAAAAATGAATTCTTGTTATTTATTGTTCATATTGTAAGATGGCCTTGAAATGTCACCAGGAATCTTAGACCCTTGTGCCTCAGGTCCACATAGATGTACATTTTGGAGTAGCAACATAAAGAGAGCATGAAGAAAACTTAGGCAAAGAGAAGCAAAACACTATCACAGTTTACTAAATTTTCAAGGTCGCATCATTTAGCTTATGGCTCAATCTTGTCCACTCCCACTTCCAGCTCCTTTACTCCTGGCATCCTACCGAGTTTACAGTTGTGTGATTGTACTTTACTGAGGCTTTTACTTTGGTTATTTTTTGAAATTTTTAAACTGGTGAAGATTTTGTTTTAGCATTTTACATATTTTGTAGCAGATTTGGAATGTTAAGACGTGTATAAGAAGGGAAATTAAAATTACATATAAATCATTCTATTTGTTTGTGGTAATGGCATTCAATTACTTTTACATCACTTGGTAATTACAATTGCTACCATCTTACTTTCATTTTGATATTGAGATAGCATCTTGCTATGTAGTGCAGGCTGGCCTTGAACTTAGAATCTTACCTCACACTCTTGGGTGATAGGACTGTAGATGCGTATCACCATTTCTGGACAGTTTTCTATTTATATGCATGTATGTAGGTTTATAATTATTTGAATGATTTTACTTCATTCTTGATATTATTTTCAAGTTAAAGGTGTCTACCATCACTACCACTCAGCTGAATAACATTTTATAAGCATACAATATATTTGGTTCATCCTTGTGTATTAGATATTAGATATCTTAGTCAGGATTTCCATTGCTGAGAAGAGACGCCGTGATGAAGACAACTTGTATAAAAGACAGATTTAATTGGGACTGGCTTGCAGGTTCAAAGGTTCAATTCATTCTCATCATGGCAGGAAACATGGCAGCATCTAGGGAGACAAGGTGCTGAAAAAGGAGCGAAGAGTTGGATATTTTTGACCTTAAGGCCACTAGGTGAAGACTAGTTCCCGGGCATCTAGGAGAAGGGTCTCAAAGCCCATCCCCTAAGTAATATACTTACTCCAACAAGGCCATATCTCCTAATAGTACCACTCCCTGGGCTCACATATTCAAATTATTAGAGACATTCCAGTTGCATTATTAGATTTATAATATAAAGCACTGCAAATGACACTGGTGACCTTCTTTGAACTTTTTGCCTACATTCATGATGAATTATTAGAAAAATTTCATGATGACAGGTTAAAATATAGATCTATTCAGGGAAAAGAGCATACATTTTCAGAGGCTATGCTAAAATCAAGTGAAGGCTGTGACACAGCCCATACTTTTAGCATGTATATGTTGAAAATGTGGTGTACAGAGCAAAATAGAGTGGTACTGACAGACAGATGGGTCTAGGGAAAAGAAAGAAGGCTGACAAGTGTTTAGAACAACTTTTCTGCCATTTCTTTAACATTCAATTAAATCAGGGAACCAAAATTTGACTGAGATGACAAATGAGGTAAAAAAAAAAATACAACTCTGACTTGTTCCTAAGTGATGAAATACAGGACTGATAATAGCCTTCAGTTTGTGACATTTACAATGGCATACTTCATTGTGGTGCACAGTTTTGATAGGAAGTCTTACCCTGGCTGCTGTAGTTTGACAAACAGACACAAAAAATTATATATACATATTTCCTCACACCAGGGGGTCCATGTTTGTTGTGCTTACAATTGAAGTTATTTATTCAAATTTACAATAGAATGTATGCGCTTAAGTTAGTTTAGGCTATGTGAAGGACAAATTCTGGAAGGGAGAACAGAGAGGAGAGGGAAGAAGGGAGTATGACACTTTAGTGATGACTACAAGTTATAGATTAATCAGCTCACTTTGATATCTAGGAAAATAGAGGAATAAATCAAAGAGACAATTGATTTCCCTACACTTCAAAGGGAAGAAAAAGTAGGATAACAACCAACCTGACTTAAAAAAGTAAATCATTCCGACTTAATCTAATTTTATTCTCTGACACATTGACAGGACTTAAATATGAGGAGAAGCACAAAGAGTTCATATATCTCTACTTCACTAAGGTTTAGGCTTTGTCTCTCATGACATTCTCATCAACCAGTAAAGGGAGGTATAGCTTGATGTTTGTCAGTGAAATAGTGACCTGCTAGGAGCACTAATTAAGACTCAAACAGAGTTTATTTTGAGCTTAAATAGGATATATGTATTAATTTCCATAGCCTAATTCACAATACGGAATCTACAGAGTGGGAAAGTTCTTACATGTGCAGGAATTTGTAGGACAGTAGATTGAATTTTGGAAGAAAGGTAGGTTGAAATGAATTGAATTTTGAAACGGATCATTGATTTAAGTGGCACTTTAAAAATATCTATTGCTGGGGAGGTAACCTGACACTATGCTGCTATAAATTAGAAAAAGATTTGGTACAGCTTTTTGCATTATTCAAAGGAATGCGCTTTCCTGCCTGTCCTTGCTCCTCTTGTGATGTAATTGTGTCCCATTGCATGTGCTGATTTATAACACCCCATGTGCTCATTGATTTGTGGGAGTTTCTTTACTCAAATTTTTAAGTTCTTCATTGGTGCTTTGTACAGAATGAAGAAATTGTGCTAGTCCTCCAAAGTGATATTTGTTTCACTAAAGCTCTCTTCTTACACTTTTCCCCTTGAAAGGTTCAAAAACATTGTCGGCTTTGGTTACAGTCTTCTGAAAAATACACTAAAAGGTTATTAAATGTATCAAGTGTAATCCTGGATAGCTTAGCAAATGTGACTGCATGAAGAACTGGGCCAAAGTGGGGCATAAGCAAGCAACAAATACTGTGTGTGAGTACCACAAGCTGCAGAATTTGTGAACTATAACCTGATTTTGGAACCATGCAAAGAGAAAAATTATGGGCATCGGCATTAATAGAATATGGTTTAAAATGCCGTAAGCCACACTTGGGTTAATTCAGCAATGCTGTTTTCTGCATGTTCTAATCAAAATACATCATTTGAGCTGTGGCAGAAGACATATGCACAAGACCCTTTGCAGCATTCTGGTTTTGAAGCAAATGTCTGGTGATAACCTAAACGGTTTAAAAACAGAATAACTGATGGCATGTTACAGCAGTCGGCTATTGGCCAGTGACATAGACAAGCAGTATGATGCCAAAAATGGTGATGGAACCACTCAAGGAAATTCACAGTGAATTAAAAGACCCAGTTTAAAGAGTGTACTGGGGGTTGGAGAGATGCTTGGAGGTTAAGAGCTGTTTCTGTTTTGCAGAGGGCCAGATTATGGCTCTAAGCACCACGTCTGGTGGCTCATAACCACCTATAATTCCAGTTCTAGGGGGAATCACTATTCTGAATTTCACTGGCAACCACACACACACACACACACACACACACACACACACACA
Organism: Mus minutoides; assembly: GCA_902729485.2. NCBI lineage: Eukaryota > Metazoa > Chordata > Mammalia > Rodentia > Muridae > Mus > Mus minutoides. The sequence goes on from LR752718.1 coordinate 13,564, forward strand.
CACACACACACACATACACTTAATTTAAAAGTAAAAGTAAATCTTAAAAATGAGTATATGGATTCTAATGATCTATTGATGAAAGGAAAAGACTAATTTTAGTGAAAATATATAATTTTAGAAATTATAAGTGATTTTAAAACTGTTTATATTTTTTGAAATAGAAAAAAGAACTTTGGAACTTTTAAAAAATAAATTATATCAAAAAAACTATTTTGATAACATTTAAAATATTGTCTTTGACAATGTTCCATTTTCCTTAATTTCTGTCTGGCTCCATTCATTTGTTTAAATATCTGTTTACTTTTTAACTTTACATTAACTTGTTGACTATATTATTATACTATGTATTTAAAAACTTCAAATTATATTTTGTATTTATTTTTAATTATTTGTGTTTTACTTGTTTAATACATATATATAACATCAATAAATGGCTTTAAATATCATGTATGTTTTTATTAATTAAATTTGTTTCTTGACAATTTCATACATGTACTCAATGCACTCTGATTATTCTCACTTTGGTCTTCTCTTATCTCACATCCATACCAACCCTTCTTCCTACATGTGACCTTCTACTAGACTCATGTCTGTTTTGTTTTGTGACCTACTGAGTTGAACTAGGGCTGTATGTGTGAGCATAGGTGTGGGAGTATCCATTGGAGCCTGGTGGACAAACCCATGGTTCCAAAAATGGAGGCAGTGATTCTCCCAGCATCTGTCAGTAGCTCCTATTTCATCAGGGGTCATGGGGGCTCTAGGAGTTTGTACTATGTTCATGACTTACTGTGAACAGGGACTTTATTGACCAGACCCAGTGTAGGTAATTACAGCTTCTGTGTGTCTATGATTGGAAAGGCTATATTCTGTCCCAAATAAGTCATTTCATGGCCTTTCCCCCTGTCTTCCAGTTTGGGAGGAAGTGTCTAGTTCAGTTCCATCTTGAATTTAAATTTAATCGAGATATGTAGTACCTTTAGCAATAGTGTCTTATCATCTCATTATGCTGGGCAACCAAGCAGAGTGGCCTGTAATATTTTATGGGCTTCTGGGAGGTTCTTGACTAACAACTCAGAGGTTTCCCAATCTGCAGTGGGATTTTTTGTTTAATATTCCTTGTCTTATAGGAGCAGCTTCTACAGGCTTTACCTCTGCAGGCTATTTCCCTATTTGTCTTTAGATTATATTTTAATTGCATTATGAGACAAAAGGTTTGCATATGACTTTTCATATATATACACATGTATGTAGATATGCACATATATATGAGATTCAGGCTTTGAGTATGCTATATGCAGTTATGAGACCCATCTATATATTTAATGGAGTTTCATCATATCTCTGTGTGTGTTTGTGTGTGTGTGTGCTTTTAAAGACAAGGTTTTTCTGTGTCACAGAATTAACTTTGTAGACTAGGCTGGCATCAGGCTTCGAGGTCTCCCTGCCTCTGCCTCTCCAGTGCTGGTGTTAAAGACATACCTAACTGACTTTTTCTTTCTTTTTTTTTTTTACCTCCATTCCCTTCTCAATGGCAACTTTCACTTTTAAATATAGTAACAGAACCTCGACTTTCCCAGGTGGTAATGTGCTCAGCCAGATTGCCACATTTCTCACTTTTTCTTATAGCTGGGGTGGTCAGTTACACTTTAGACATTTCCAAAGGTGTCTAACCCGTGTGAGGGGAAAGCAGGAACCTGTTACATTGCCTAACTGACTTTTTCATGTTATTTCCTGAGTTGGGTAGCCAGCTGTCTTTATTTCTTTTCTTTTTTCCTAAGCTCTGCTTTATTCACTGCTTGAACTTTTCTGTCCACAGTGTGCCCGTCTCTACTGCATATTATCCTCTTTATTCTAAAATCTCCACACCATGGCCTCTTTCTTGTTTCCTGGCTTTGTATAGGCATTTTACATTGAATACACATATGCAGAAGTGTATGTTGCATCTGGGCTTAGGAGACTTGAAAATAATTTTTCCAGCTTTATTCATTTATCTGCAAATTTGAGACTGACTTTTCATTTCCTTTCTCTCAGAGAAAATCCCACTGTGTGTATCTGTGCTTATACATTTTCACTTTCAATCCATCAACTGGTGAACATCTAGGTTGTTTACTTTTCAGGAATTCTTTGTGTCTTTTTCTTTTACTCTTGCTTTTTTTTTCCCCGTAGCATTTTCAGTTTTATACTGAAGCCTTGGTCCATTTGAGGTTTATTTATTTATTTTTGTGAATGCTGAAAGCTGAGAATCCAGTTTCATGCTTTTCTGTATGGATATCCAGTTTTCCAAATATCATTTGTTAAGATGAAGTATTTTCTACATTGTTTATTTGAACAACTTTTCAAAACACAAATGGCTGCTATGACACAGCATAACTCCATTCTCTCTATTGTTCTGTTGGTATTCATGTCTCTTTCTGTACCAGTGTCATGCTGCTTTTACTCGAGGTGACTCCATGGTATAATCTGAACTCTGCTTGGTGCTGCTGGCAGTTCTCTTATCTTGCTTTCCATTGCTTTGTCTTCTCATAGACTTTGTGTTTTAAAAATGAACTTTTAGATTGTTTTCTGTAAAGAGTGACATGGATTTTGATTAGAATTGCATAATTTTCTTCAGGTTGGATGGTGGTTTTTATAATATTTATTCTTCCAATTAATAAATTTGGGAAGTAGTCCTATCTTATAGTATATTTCTTGATTTTTTTTCTTCAGAGTTTTGCATTTTTTATTGTAGAGGTCCTTTACCTCTTTGGTTAGATATATATGTTTTATTGTTTTTTAAAACTCAATGGATCTATTGTTAATTAGATTGTTTCCAGATTTATTTCTTGGTATGTCTGTCATTGCTGTATAGGGAGACTGCTGATTTTTATATGTTAGTTTTGCATCATGTTACCTTGCTGAAATTTGTTAGTTCTTTGATTTTAGAGATATGTCTATGATTATGGATAGGGTTACTTGTGAGGTATGTTGTGCCCTGGTTGTCTCAGAATTCACTTTGTAGACCAGAGTTAGTGTTAGAGTTAAGCTCAAATTAAGTTGTCATCTGGAGTTAGGGTTTGGGTAGGGTTAGGGTTAGATTTAGGATATCATCTAGGGATATGTTTAGAATTAGAGCTACATCTTCCACTAGTGTATTACTAAGTTATTTGACTTCTTTCTATTTTTTTTTTTTAATGTAGCCACTTTGAGGTATAACTTTTCTTTAGGACTACCCCTATTATGTCCTGTAGCTTTTGGGTTGTTTCTGTTTCCTTTTCATTTAATTACTTTCACTTTTTCTTTCTTTCTTGATTTCATTATGACCCATTTATTGCTCAGTAGTGTCATGTTTAAACTATATAATTTTTGGTATTTTTGATTCTTTGTTTTGTTTTGTTTTGATGTTGATTTCAAAATTTATTAAGTTTGGGTAATATGGAATACGAGGTGTATATATTTTTTTTTATGGGTCAACTTGACAGAAGCTGGAGTTATCATAGAGAAAGAAGGCTCCCTTGAGGAAATGCTTCCATGAGATCCAGCTGTAAGGCATTTTCTCAATTAGTGATCAAGGGGGTGGTGTGGGTGCTATCCCATTGAGGGTGGTTCCATCCCTGGACTAGTAGTCTTGGGTTTTACAGGAAAGTAAACTGAACAAGCCAGGGGAAGCAAGCCAGTAAGCAGCATTCCTCCATGGCTTCTGCATCCACTCCTACCTCCAAGTTCCTATCCTGTGTGAGTTCCTGTCCTGACTTTCTTTGGGCATGAATAGCAATGTGGAAATGTAAGCTTAATAAACCCTTTCCTCCCCAACTTGCTTCTTGATCATGGTGTATTTTGCAAGAATAGAAACCCTGACTAAGACACAAGGTCTGTTTCAAACTTTCTATATCTATTGATATTTCTTTTCTTTTTTTTTTTATTAGATATTTTCTTTATTTACATTTCAAATGATATCCTGAAAGTTCCCTATACCCTCCCCCTGCCCTGATTCCCCACCTGCCCACTCTCACTTCCTGGCCCTGGCATTCCCCTGTACTGGGGCATATAAAGTTTGTAAGACCAAGAGGCCTCTCTTCCCAGTGATGGCCTACTAGGCCATCTTCTGCTACATATGCATCTAGAGACATAAGCTCTGGGGGTACTGTTTAGTTCATATTGTTGTGCCACCTAAAGGGTTGTAGACCCCTTAAACTCCTTGGGTAATTTCTCTAGCTCCTCCATTGGAGGCTCTGTGTTCCATCCTATAAATGAATGTGAGCATCCTCCTCTGTGTTTGCCAGGCACTAGCGTAGCCTCACTCGAGATAGTTATATTAGGGTCCTTTCATCAAAACCTTGCTGGCATATGCAATAGTGTCTGGATTTGGTGGCTGATTATGGGATGGATCCCCTGGTGGGGTAATCTTTGGATGTTCCATCCTTTCTTCTTAGCTCCAATATTTAACTCTGTAACTCCTTTCATGGGTGTTTTGTTCTCTATTGTTTTATTCTAAGAAGGAATGAAGTATGTATACTTTGGTTTCATTCTTCTTGATTTTCTTCTGTTTTGCAAGTTGTATCTTGAGTATTCTAAGTTTCTGGGCTAATATCCATTTATCAGTGAGTGCATATCAAGTGACTTCTCAATACAGCTATTGAGATTTCTTTTTGTCTATGTGTTCTAATTTGGAGAAACTTCTGGGGACTGTTGAGAAGAACGTATTATTTGATGATTGATTATAGTATTTGGTAGTTATCTGTTAGATTTATTTACTCTTTTCTGCCCTTTACCTTCAGTAGCCATTTATTAATTTTTGTCTGCTTCTATCTGCTGTTAAAAGTGGGGCAGTGCACTCACTATTATTACTGTGTTGTGGCTTTTTGACTAATGCTTAGTAGTATTTGTGAATTAGGTGCACTTGAGTATGGTGAACATTGTTAGGGTTGTAGTATCCTCTTCATGGTTTGTTCTCTGATCTCTTCTGATTACTTTTGAATTACACTTTATTTTGTCAGCATAACCCTACTTATTTTTCCTGGTCCCATTTGCTAGAATACTTTCCCCTCATCTTTTCACTCTAAGTAGTGGCTTTTCTTTTGTGTTTTTCTTGTAGGCAACAAGAAGAAAAAAAAGTTTTTAAAATCATTTGACTAGCTGTTCCTTGTGATTGGGAAATTAAAGCCATTAGGTTTAAAGGTTGTTTTGATGGGTTTGTATTAGTTGCTACATATTTGTTGATTCTTTGGTGTTTGATTTTTAGTTCTATTTTGCAAAAGTGCTGTTCTAGCATCATTTTTCCCCTTATAGTTTCTTGCATATGCTTACCCATCTCATCATTCTAAAGTTTTCCTTTCAATGCTCTTGGTTGAGATGCTTGGGTGGCCTTAAATTCCTTCAGCCCATTTTTATCATGGGGAGTTTTTATTTTTCATTCAATTATGATGTAGGTTTGACAGGTGAGTTATTCTGGCTTAGCATCTGTGATCTTTTAGAACTTGATGACCACTTTGCTTCAAGCTCTTCTGACCTTTAATGTTTAAACGAATACTCAGCTGTTATAGTGATGGGCCTGCCTTGATATGTGACTTGGGATTTCTTTCTTGCAGCTTCTAATGCTCTTTGTGTGTTCTCTATGTTTAATGTTTCAACTATATTATAGGGATTTCTTTTATGGTCTTTTCTATTTGATGTTCTCTGTGCCTCTTGTATCTGGATGAATGTCTTTTTTGCTAGATTTTTTTTCTATGACTTTCTTTTTTAAATATTTTAAGTCTTTAACCTTCTTCTGTGCACATAATTCATAGATTTGAAAAAGTGTAGATGCTTTCCAAAATTCCATTCTGTTTTTGTGTGGGAGCACCATCAATCTTTTCATCATTCCAATGTTAGTCCATAATGTTGATGAAACAAGCATTATATGTATATTTTAATTTAGAAATGTATAATTTGTGCTAGAAGGATGACTCAGCAGTTAAGAATGCTTTTGATTATACAGAAGACCACAGTTTAGTTTCCAGCATACAAGTTAGGTGACTTACAACTGTCTATAGTTCTAGCTCTAGAAGGTCTATCACCTCTATCCTCTTTGGACTTACATTCATGTGAACATTGTAATTGGTGCAGCTCTGAAGGGAAATGTTTTCCTAGTAGAAGTGTTACATCTCTCAAGTGAAAGGTATCTTCACAGTCAGGAACCCCCCACCAAAAAAATACCATAAAATCATACCACACAACAAATCTTACACACAAGATTTATTGGATAAGAGGAAAAACAGCAAAGAACTTAGCCTGAAGTAGGCTTCATATAGGGTTTTTTGGTTAGGGGGCAGTGGAGCTTTTAAGAGTGGCCTCAAAATGGTGGCATTCTGAGGCCTGATCTTGGGGCAAGCTCTGGGATTGGTGGTACTTTGAGCTCAGGGATGTTCTGTGTAGGGTAGAGTTTGGCCACCTGTATTTTGAGGGGCTAGAAATGGCCAGTAGAATAGTCTAGGGGTGAGGCCTAGCCACTCGTGTCTTGAGGGTTAACAAACATACTCACTCATAGACTCACAAATATATAATGTAAAAAGTCTCAGTACCCAAGGAGCTGAAGGGGTTTGCCACCCTATAGGTGGAACAACAATATGAACTAATCAGTACCCCCAGAGCTCATGTCTCTAGCTACATACATAGCAGAAGGTGGCCTAGTCATCCATCATTGGGAAGAGCAGCCCTTGGGTATTGCAAACTTTATATGCCCCAGTACAGGGGAACCCCAGGGCCAAGAAGTGGGAGGGAGTGGGTAGAAGAGCAGGATGGGGAGGTGTATAGGGGACTTTTGGGATAGCATTTGAAATGTAAATGAAGAAAATATCTAATAAAAATAAAAAATAAAAAATATATTTATGTATATATTATATAAATTCAGGAAGAGACATATCACTAAGGACCTCTCTATATTTTAATTTTTTAATTTAAAACAATTTTAATATTTAAATATATTTTGATCATATTTTTCCCTCTCCCAAGTTCATCCAGGTCCTCTGCTCTTCCTGAGTCACCTAACTTTAAATTCTTTTTTCACAAAACAAACTAAAATCCATACAGCACTAAAATGACCCAAATCTAGAAAACAAAATAAGCGTCACTCCAAACAAAGCAAGACAAACACCACCAAGCTTCTGTCTGGTGTAACCCAGTGATTCACCATGACTATAAATATATTTTAATAATATCATAATATTAATTAATATTATGATAATATAATTAACAATTAATTGTAATAATAGACTATATTATATCTTAGCCCCCAATCCTCATGGCACCAGGATTGCAGTCGAGAATACTCCCAAGATGTGGCACCTAGTCATATCAGTCCAAGGCTTATAAAGTCAAAAACTCAAGATTAAATGCATTCTCTCTATGTGTAGGCAGGGTCCTATTTTAACATATATGTCTGGCAGTTGTTGTAGCATTGAGCAGAGTAAAGGAAGTTTAATTACAAAAGCAGAAATAGCAATTAGACTTATGACCTATTATCTTATTAGAACAGCAACCTTGACAAGATCAATTTAAGAACAGTCTTCGACATCTGAGGAAAAAGTGGAGGTGGGAAGCTAGTGCACAGCCTTTGCAACCAGGGCTTTCATGCTAGAGGTATTTTTGCTTTTGGGCTCTCAAGTATAGTTAAGTCTAAACTTTAAGTGCAATATTAATCATCACAGGCTATAACCAAATAAAAGCACACATACAAAACTTGTGAAGTTCATTATTTGTTGGTTAGCTACTCCTGAACTCACGATCTCTCCTTGAATAATTGGTAGACCCATAACCACTCCATTGGAGAACACTCATGCTTCCTTTCATAGCACATATAAATGACAGTACCCTAGTGGCTAGGTTTAGATTATTCATGTATTTTTTTGTTGTTCTTTTGTTTTGTCTTTTTAAATATAGTAAAATAAAATACAATAAGTTAAAACAAAACCATTATCACTTCAAAGTTGGACAAGACAAGCCAACAAATGGAAAAGGGCCCAAGAGCGAACATAAGAGCCAGAGACATATGTGTTCACAATCTTAAGAATCCCATTCAAACACTAAACTGGAAGCCACAGTATAAGCATAGACCCATGTAGTTCCTTACATACTGTTTGTTGATTTATAGGGCCTTGTTTTCTTAGTATCTGCCATCCCCTCTGGTCCTTAAATTCTTTACACTTCCTCTTCCACAGAATTCAATATCCCTGAGAGGATGAGTTTGATAGAGTCATCTAATTTATGGCTGAGTGTTCTAAGGCCTCTCAGTCTCTATGTAATGTCTGGCTGTGGGCCTCTATATTTGTTCCCATTTGCTGCTGGAGTAAGCTTCTC